>BOPN01000985.1:179796-184796 GCA_017312705.2 Penaeus japonicus
AATCTTAAAATTAAATTTAAAACTGTTGTCATCCTTCCAGATAAACATCTGGGTAAAACACAAAATAGAACGAAAAATATATTTGACAGAACTAAAAAAGCTGAGAAAGATCATTCAATGATAGTGACTTAATTCTGGCTTTACTTCCCTTTCCCAGGCAACCTCTTCGTCCGCAGTATCATTGTCCGTTTCGTGTGTTAAAACGTACAAGTGAGGTGAACTACATTACTGAAATACCAGAAAGGCGAAAGGAAAACCATAAAGTACATGTTAATCTCTTGAAAAAATAATATGCTCATGAAGATAATGATGTTAGTTTCTATTGTGGAGCCTAATCTCTTAAATTCTGTAATTTTAGATCATCTAGAGCATAAACTTATCCATCTAGCGGCAAACGAAGCGGCCAGTATCAGCTCCCTTCTTCAGGTTTACCGTGATCTTTTCGATGACTTGCCTTGTCTGTGTACCCTCTTAGAGCATGATATAGAGACGACAGATGCAAATATCGTATCAGAGGAAAAAGAAAAAGTTCCTTTGATCCGAAACTCATCCAAGTCTAAGTCCTTGGGCATCTCCAGTTTTTTAGTACCAGATGGGCCATTTCGTTTATGAATTGATTATAAAATAATTAACGCAGTCACACTATCTAGTTCTTATCCCCTTCTGAGGATGGATGATATAATACACGACCTTGGTATGGTTTGGTACCTCTCCAAACTAGACCTTTTATAGGACTAAGTAAGAGAGCCAAACCTATCTCTGCCTTTGTCACTTTGTCACACCTGCTTCGACTTCATGCCCTGTTCTCCACACTCACTGAAGCCAATCTCACTGTGAACCTCAAAAAAGAGCGAGTTTGTCCATGCTCACGTCGTTTCTCTTGTCCACGTCGAGGCCAAGGTCTGTTAGCATAAGGATAAGCTAGATTTGCGGTGCAGATGCTGCACTGGGCTTATATGCACTGAGGCGAGCCAGCCTGTGTCAACATGTACTGACTTGTGAGAGAGTGTGCTAACAAATGTTGACTCGAACTGAGCTCACCCACCCAGACACGGCGGTGACCGTCAGGCGACAGTGGAAAGTCACGAGCTTAGACGGGGCTCGATCTACCGACCACAGGGATGTGAGGCCGGCGTCAGGTAGAACCAGTAGCTGCTAAGATTGAGGCTGTTCAGCAATATCCAACTCCCTCCGATGCGTTTTATCAGCTTAAGGGGGTACTACAGAAGATTCTGCAGGAATTTTGCTCAGGTGTTTGCTCCACTTACTGCTTTGCTCAGTATTAAGAAGGTTTTTATGTGGTTATCAGAATGTCAAGCAGCATTTGATAAGTTGGAGAGTGTTGACTAACGTGCCAGTGCTGCAACTTGCAACTGATGATGATTACACCAGACTGGATCCCAATGACCCATTAATGGTCTAGATCACCCCCAAGAGATCTCAAACTCACTATTCAGAGCTTCAAGAACAGGATGATACTAAAACCCGGGGGAAATCCAAGAAACGTATAGAATTACATACCAATCTCTCTGCTGGAAGTCCCAGGCAAAGTACTCGAGAAAATTGAGAACTCGAGATTGTGCAACCACCTGGAGAATAACAATCTGCAAAATCCCAGGCAACACGGCTTCAGACCAAGCAGAGGAACATCATTAGTCATTGAAATCTATGAAGCATTGGCCAATGGCATGACCAAGAAATCCAGTGGATGTGGGCCAAAGAGAAGTGGCCAAAGTCTTTGATAAAGTTTGTTACACAGGCCTGAAACTGTGATTTTCTTGAAGATAGAAGTGTAAGAATAGTTATCGGAAATACAGTAGGTGAAGTAGTCCCTCTCACCAGTGGAGTCTTACAAGGGAGCTGCCTCTCACATACACTGTTAACAATCTATACGGCAGATCTGCCTGAACCATCACATGGTAGCATTCCCTCTATGTATGCCGATGGCTTCACACAGATAATCACATACGAAGGTAAAGCAATCACAGGACAGCGAGAGTCATAGAGACAACCAGTCACTATGAAAGACAGTGGAAGATTTTAACGAACAAGAGAAAGATCCAAGTAATGCCTGTGGCCAAATTCAAGACGTTGGATCAGATAGTGGACAAGGAATACATCGACTACTGTAACAAAGACACTAGGACCAAAGATAATGATAATGAGATTCTCCCTTACATATATGAAAGAGCACAGAAATACATCAGCTTACCCAGATCAGAAATGTTCACACTCTAAGTCCTGAAACCAAACTTTACATTTAGAAAGCCCTAATGTGACCCATCATGGAATACCCGCCAGTGCCTAACCACACCGTTCTTAAAAGGCAGATGATGAAATAGCAGGTTATTCAGAACCTAGCAGGTAAATGGATTCTGAACATCTTCCCTAAGGTAGCTCACCACACAAAAGACAGCACAAGACTAAGGGTCGATGTGATTCATAAGAGACGCCACCAATAAAGAAGAATTCACAATAAAGATAAGCTCTACAATCACCTGAATCACCAGAAAGCAGGCATGCCGAACAGCCTCACCAGGATCAATGAAAATTATCACAGCATCGTAGTGCAATAGATTCATGCAAAAAATGGGTCGATTGTGCACTTTGAGCAAAGAGAAAAAAACTTTGCATAATTGTACACCAGTGTATGTAATTGCAAAAATGAATAGGAACCATCCCTCTCCTTCATGTTGACCTGGTATTCTACATACCAGAAAATATTGTAGTAAAAGTCCTTAAAATACAGTCTAAGAATTGCAAAATATTTCCAAGCTAAGCACAGGTGATATTTATGGAATATGACACCGAATTTATTATTTTGCAGGAAAAAGCCTATCAAGTAACATCTGATATATTTGTTTGTTTTTTTCATGGATAACATAAAATAGAATTTAAACAAGAAGTGCAGACAGTAAATTGCATCTCCTGAAAGAGATGGTCCCACAGCATAGGTTCCTGATATTGACTGAAAAAATGTTTTATATGTCAAGAAGATTCAACTGAGAAACTTCGATGTCCACTGAACTCAAAGAGCGGTGACTCACAAGAATGTACAAAAGCTTGAAACAGGAGCCATTGCAGATGAACCTAATGAAATTGTCAGCTGGTGTTGAATTGGAGAAGTCACTCGCCAGCAGGTGCAAAGCATCACAAGAAATGCTATGAGATTTTTTTTTAATGTAAAACTTGAACGATCGGATAAGACTCGTGCAAAATAAAAGGGTGGACCAACAAGATCATCAGGTAAACAAATAACTACACTCTCATTCCGAGGTTCATCAGGATGACGAATATAACTTTGTCAGGATTTGTCCGTTCTATTTTACGCACATCACGCCAAATTTCTATTGCTAGCGTTTGCACATTTTGCTGTCAGCAATTTGATTTGATGTACATGAAATTTTATCCGATTTTATTTTAGTGGAACCAAGAACATCAACCGTCAACGAGCTAGTGTGTTCTTTCAACGATGAACCAGCCAACAAAAATGCTTCATCATTCCATCTTGACCAGCGTGTTCGCAAATGCGCAGAAATTTTAGAAAAGCTCTTGCTTCTCGCAAAGTCAATGAATGGGTTCATGATTGAACAGATACAATGTACCATCGAAATTGTCTGATTGATTTGTATAGAAAGATTAATACTGCACAATTGAGTGGAAACTATAGTGATTCTGAAAGGCAACTACACGGAATAGCATTGTCGGAAGCGGCGGCCTATATTGACGAAATGACCATGAATCATCTGACAAATAGTTTGTTTTCAATTTTTCAGACTTGAATAAACTGTTTTGTCAATGTTTAAAAGAACTTGTTATGGAAGTACTAGGTAGAATTCATAGCACTAAATTGAAAACACGAATTTTGACACAGCATGGTGCCAAGCATCACAAGAAATTGTATGATATACAGTATGACGCCGATATTGGAGAAGTTCTTGGAAATTCAATTATGATGCTGAAAGATTTTAAGACGGTAAGAGCTAATGATTAATTGCACTGTTGTTGAAGTTATACTGCTTAACTTTACATACAGTAAGCTAAAAGAACTTTTTGCTCTAATAAGTTTGAAAGCAAGGTTGGAACATTTTCTCTGTGCGACCATGTAATGTAAGTGTTGATTTTCAGCCATTATGCACTTTATTTTCGGGACATGCTGGATGAAATATGGAGTCCATTCAACAGGAAATGTGTTGACCATTGCCAAGAGTCTCGTGTGCCTCAGTCATTGAGAGCGTCGTCATAATGGTATTACGTGGGGCGAATGTCGACAGTGTAAACAATCCGTACTCCAAACAAGTAGCACTGACAATTTCATATTAAATGCTTTTCAATTCAACTGTATGTACCTGTAAAACGTTTTCCCAGGCATATCACACTAATAAGCGAGAGCCTCCAGTAGTAGTCATCTGGGTCGGTTGTTGCATTTGCAAACAAGAATGTTGGATTTGGTGCAGGTAATACCTCATCTTGGTCTTTGTGTATCTCCAGACCATTTGTTTCATATCTCAACTAAAATGGGAAATAAAGTGATTGAGGTTTTGAAAAGGAAGGTGTAGTGTGCCCTTTAAATCTGAGACACATTTTTTTTTCACTCTCGTGATATACTTGATAAATTGCTTGATAAAGCTGTTGCAAAGAAGTTGCTTCAACGGCATATAAATGTAGAGCCTGCATATTTGCCAGCTAAAGTGCCAATTGGGAATGTCGTCACAACCGGTGACGCAGAATCAAGTAATGAATCCGAAGTGTCAGAAGAATGTGTTAAGGAAGATGAAAAGTAGCTGGAGCATGTACGAACAAAACAAGGTAGTGATCCAAAGAATTTTTCATGGGCTGCACATCATGCTAATAGTTGCAGAGGAAAGAAGTAATATTCAGATTTATCGGCCCTGCCTATATGGAGGGATAACTCCAAGTCCCCTGCTATGATAAAACACTGCTTAGATTTTGTTAAGGATGCTGTTGCTTACTTAAACCCTGGCCAAACCCCAGTAGTT
>BOPN01000985.1:194796-199796 GCA_017312705.2 Penaeus japonicus
AATCGGTGACGTCATATGTTTACGTGATTTACAAAGGTGTTATAGTGACAGAATAAGAGTTCGAGGGTAGGCCTACTTGCTCTCTGATAGTGGTGGTGAAAAGTTTGATAGTGGTGGTGAAAAGTTGAAACCATTGAGGAAAGCGTATAGTGTAAGGTATAGTGTGAGATATAGTGTGAGATATAGTGTGAGGTATAGTGTGAGATATAGTGTGAGGTATAGTATGAGGTATAGTGTGTGGTATAGTGTGTGGTATAGTGTGAGGTATAGTGTGGCCTTATAGACTAGGTTCGCTTGTTGACTGCAGACGGATCCACCCAGCACAGGTTGATTTGCTTTTGGTTTGTTTATGATAATGGTATATATCATTATTTTGTTTACTTGCTAGTGTCGAGGATGTGCGCTATCTACTGTTGTTTTTTTTTATTTTTATTTTTCATTTATTTATTTTTTTGTACGCGGATGGTTCCATAAGCGCTTTGTCACGTATTCCTTATTGTTTGGGTGAAAATGCTAATCTTGTTACTATTATTAATATTACTATTATTATTATAATTATTATTGTTATTATTATTATTATTATTTATCATTATTATTGTTGTTATTATTTTTGTTTTATTATTGTTATTACTATTATCATTATTATCATTACTGTTATAATTATCATTATTATTATTATTATCATCATCATCATTGTCATTATTATCATCAATACCATTACCGTCATGCACTCCCAGCGTCAGCAGATTGATTTGCCATCATGCTTAATAATGCCACTTCTCATTATCTATCCCCTTTACACTTTATTTGTGGAAGAAAAACAAGTCTGAGATATGCGCTGGGCACTATAGAAATCCAATCCGTGAACAAGGTCGGGTATAGTGAACTCTCAATGTATGAAGTATAACAAAGGCTCTCTTGAATCATGTGACTAGAAATGACTAGACATGTGTGTGTATCTTAGAACTAAGTGCAACGTGTGGGTCATAATCATTTGCATGTATTATTGTATATGTTGTTAATTACAAGAAGTTCAATTATCATGTAGAAAAATCGTGGAAGTAGATTAAGATTCCACATGTCCTTTTTGTCTCGTTGTGATCGCGAGCACACGTACCCACGTTCCTCATAAGGTCTGAACAGCTGTTCACGGTCACTAATTCACACTCTTTGCTGAAGTAGGGTTTTTGGGTGATTGTCAAGTGCCATTATCATACACCCGAAAGTATTTTTAAAATAGCATTCTTATTCAAATTTTATATATTATATTCAAAAGACTTCCAAGACCCTCTTACAGTATAAACGCAGTTATATAAAACAAGAACAAGATTTGTAAACAGAGTACACTTTGACGTTGTGCTTCTGCTAAACGTATCAAATGACGATCTTAACATTGTCTGAACATGACGTCATATTCTCAACCCTTGTAAGAAGCCAGCTTATGAGAGCATCTACTTAAAGAGGTTCGACAGACTACAAACATATTTATAAAGCACATCTCCCTACTCTGTACTTACTTTGACACTTGACCAGATTTTTGTTTATACAATCATGTCAGTTCAAACGGCGCATTGAACAGGCAAACATTATGATAGCTTATATATTCAAGTGTGCGGGCATATAACGTCAAATTCTAAAAACAGAAATCTAGCCCTTAAAGAAAATAAAAAAACATGTTTCATTCACATTCTTAGCCCACTCCTACACAAGGAAACTTGATTCAGGGTATCTAGAAAACACACACACACACACACACGCACACGCACACGCACACGCACACGCACACACACACGCACACGCACACGTCTAGGAGAAAACTTCAGTGCTTCATCTGAGCCCTGAGTGACAGGGACTTAGGTTAGCTAAGAGAAAACCTAGAATGATTTTGAAGATAGTGCGCTTAACTCTGTCGCATTTGTCTATTCGAAAGGAGAACTGCGGACACCCTTACATCCTTCCACGTTATCATCCACAAAATTCTTGACACTATAACATTAGCACTGTTACTTCTCTCCTTCTGAAATGCCTGGTGTCTTTATCAATCCCTTTTTTCTTTTCGAAACACTGAGTTTTTGATGTGATGTTGGTTTAGGTTAACTCTTATATCATTTGTGGTATATTGTGGTAGATTTTAAAGGGTTGTTAAGGCTTATGAAAGTAGATTTTTTGGGGATTTTTGAGTAGATTATAAATAGATGAGGGTAGCTTGAGAATATTTCAGGGTAGAATAAGCATATTTCTTGTAGAGAGAGAGAGGTGAGGGTGGGTGGAAACTAACAGCACAGGTTGGGGATCTGAATGATTTCTCGTAATTAACCGTTATCACTCATATTAATAATCCTATTCTGCTGAAATCACCTTCACCATGTTAGTACTATCCTCATCATCTTCATCGTTACGATCATCATTAGTATTATCCTCCTCATCCTCATCCTTAAAATCATCATTATCATCGCCATCGTCATCACCATCGTCCTCATTATTATCATCATCATCATCATCACCATAGTCCTCGTCATCATCACCATCGTCCTCATTATCATCATCATCATCATCATCATCATCATCACCATAGTCCTCGTCATCATCACCATCGTCCTCGTCATCATCATCATCATCATAACCATCCTTATTGTTTCATTCATTATTACGGTTCCCTTTTTTCGTCACGGTCTTTTCGTCTTTTCGCACAAGAATGACATTTATGGCATTTATGGTGATTGCATTTATTACTGTTACATTTATTATCGTTAGTGTTAGTATTATTGTCAGTATAACGCGTACTACAGTAAGAATACGAATATAATTTATTATTATTATTATTATTATTATTATGATGATTATTATTATTTAAGTAATTATTATTTTTCTAATGAAAATTAAAGGGATTGGGTAAACAGGTGAGGTCTGGCAACACTAATAGAGACCTTGGTGATGACTTTGCACTTGAGGAGCCATCTGCATGTTGTAAAAAAAAATGGATAAAAACACAAATGCACAGTACATGTTCTTGCACACCCGATGTTAACGGGAGATAGATAGATAGAGAGAGAGAGAGAGAGAGAGAGAGAGAGAGAGAGAGAGAGAGAGAGAGAGAGAGAGAGAGAGAGAGAGAGAGAGAGAGAGAGAGAGAGAGAGAGAGAGAGAGAGAGAGAGAGGGGCGAGAGAGAGAGAGAGAGAGAGAGAGAGAGAGAGAGAGAGAGAGAGAGAGAGAGAGAGAGAGAGAGAGAGAGAGAGAGAGAGAGAGAGAGAGAGAGAGAGAGGGGGAGAGAGAGGGAGAGAGAGAGAGAGAGAGAGAGAGAGAGAGAGAGAGAGAGAGAGAGAGAGAGAGAGAGAGAGAGAGAGAGAGAGAGAGAGAGGGAGAGAGAGAGAGAGAGAGAGAGAGAGAGAGAGAGAGAGAGAGAGAGAGAGAGAGAGAGAGAGAGAGAGAGAGAGAGAGAGAGAGAGAGAGAGAGGGGGGTGAGGGAGAGAGAGAGAGAGAGAGAGAGAGAGAGAGAGAGAGAGAGAGAGAGAGAGAGAGAGAGAGAGAGAGAGAGAGAGAGAGAGAGAGAGAGAGAGAGAGAGAGAGAGAGAGAGAGAGAGAGAGAGAGAGAGAGAGAGAGAGAGAGGGCGAGAGAGAGAGAGAGAGAGAGAGAGAGAGAGAGAGAGAGAGAGAGAGAGAGAGAGAGAGAGAGAGAGAGAGAGAGAGAGAGAGAGAGATAGAGAGAGAAAGGGCAAGAGCGAGAGAGAGAGAGAGAGAGAGAGAGAGAGACAGAGACAGAGACAGAGACAGAGACAGAGACAGAGACAGAGACAGAGAGTAAGAGAGAAAGAGAAAGAAAAAGAGAGACATAGATGTATGTGTTATGTGTACATATGCATATATATATATATATATATATATATATATATATATATATATATATATATATATATATATATATTGATTGATTGATTGTATGTGTTACTGCACGAAGTGTTACAAAGTATCAGTAACGAAGACAGTAACGATTTTTTTTAAATATCGATCTATTGTGACAAAGGCCATCAGGTTAAAATACACTGGGAATTTTACTATCCGTTTTAGTCAAACATGCAAGGACATAATTCAAGCTGTTCTTTATCCAGCGTTTGTTTTCTGTCACCACCGTTGCTTGCCTTCCTACAATGCACTTCAGCTTTTGCTCCTTACATTGCAAATTACAAGTTACACCGAACCGAAACATGACTCTTCAATCCGCCGTCCACTCTAGGCAGATACTGTTGCCTTCGTTTACGTGATATGATATTCCCCACATTAATATATATGCCTACATATACATCATCATTAAAATCAATATCTTCCCTTTTTTTCTTCTCATTATATGATTTTCTTCATTTCTTCTCCAACGACCAGCATGGAGACGAAGGAAAAATGGCTGTGGAAGATGACTTCAACCGAGAGGTTTTACGAGCCTTTCGCCATCTGTTACCAGCTGACCCTTGTCACGCGCAAACCTCTGCTTGAAGAGCAGGTGTCTCGCACTCTCTCCCATGTCTATAGGTAAGATTTACTCAGAAATGGGAAGTCGTGCGTTAAAAAGATCATTAAAAAAATCATGCACTGGAATCATGTAAGAGGGACAGGTAAAGGGTGATTTTTTTGTTGAAGATTCGTGATTGTAATATTATCATGACTTCCCTTTTCTTGTAAATATAACATTCACAAATATATCTGTCATGAATTACGAAGATTTATGGTGAATACCGCACCTTTTCTATGATAGTTCAGAAAGGCTGATAATGAAATAAAGTCTCTTGTGAGGATTTACGAGAAACAGATTTACAGAAATTTTCGTGTTTTCACAACATCCAGAAACAAAAAAATATGGACCTATAATTTCAGACGATAGTAGACTGATACTAAGGGTGTCAGAAAAATCATCAATGTATAACTTGATTTCGGTTTCCGCTTTTAGGAAAGTGCCCCTCCTGAGGACGTGCTTCGGCGAGCGGGACGGAGAGACGTGGCTCAGGGAGAT
>BOPN01000985.1:212296-214796 GCA_017312705.2 Penaeus japonicus
CTAGCGGTTATCTTTTATCTTTATTATATTATTGTTGATATCATAACAGTCCCATGCATGTACACAATTATAATTGATAAGAAAAGAAAGAAAGGAAAAAAGAACAGTTCTGAACCGAAAAATACTTATCAACTTTTCCAAATCAGAGGGATATTCAAATCCTTATCATACGAAGTGCGGCACCGGTATAAGAATCCTTTATATATCCAAATCAATTATATTTCGTAAGTTTTTTCATAAATATTACTCTCATAACTAAATTGATGCTATAGGTCTTCCTGCTTTATGTAACTTATTTTATCGTATATTTTTACTATGACGATTATTTATATAATCATCCTAATCACCCAAGTGTTTTTTTTATTCATAAATTATATTTTCAAAAATCAAGGAATGCTAAAATTAGCTATTTCTAGTAATTCCTTAACTTATCAAACTCCCTTTCAAGCGGGAGTATATTAAACAATCATATTTATTTTCAGTGTCAGTATTAGATTATGACGTTTTTTTTATACTAGCCAATAAATTAGTAAAGAGGTATGAATATAAATAACAAACTTAAAAATCAAGGGATGATAATTTCCCATGAAGAGGGCTGCACGAATCGAATCTCAGTCCTTATCTAGTTTCTTTTTCTTAGACGAATCAGTGCCATCAGTGCCACCTGACACAGTGACACTCTATTAATTTATTCGAGGGATACGCGACTCTAGTAAAGCTCTATGTTCCGTTCTTTCAGTCATAAGCTCTTCTATTCTTACATTATTTCTTCTATTATTCTCCTATTATTACATTATTCTATAAGCTCTTCTATTCTTACATCTTAACGAGCTATATCTATCCTGATGTTTCCTTTACCAAGTATGGACTTCAGGGTATAGTGAACGGGCATGTTTACCCTAAGCTGCGCCCTCATGCTGTATCGCAGCAACGAGACCATTACCAAGGTGGATAGGCCTACATCTGCCTGTACCTGTCTACCCGCTCCCCCCCTCGTCCGCCGAAATGCAGTCAGTGGGACTAGCTAATCACCGGGAAGATCGGTTCCTTAAGATCGGTTCCTTAAGATCAGTTCCTTCCCTTGGGCTGATAGGACTTCTCTTTCGGAAAGGCAAGGCAGTCGAAGGGAACAGCCTCGTTCTCTCAGGCATGGGGCCTCCACGATGTGTGCATAACAAGTAGGAGGAACATCGAGGGACGAGGGATAAGGGACGAAGAGAGAGCTGGAGTACTACGTGAACCTGCAGTCGTACCCTACAGTGGCTTCCGCCTTATGCTCTCTTGCGAGCCCGCCCCGTCAACCTGTGCAACGGGATGCACAAGTACCCAGCGACCTCTGGCAGGTCTTGTGTCCCAGCCTCGTGTACTGTCCTGGCGACCCAACTCACGTGATTCATCCTTCCGTCTTATCATTGTGATTTTTGTGTTCGAATATTCAGCGTATTTGTTTTCGTTTTCTTCGTTATTAAGATATGTCCTGCATTATAAGTATTTTTCGCATATATCCCACAAATATTACGAAGAAAGAAAACGTAAGTAGAAAGCTAATAAAGCCCATAAGCGATTCTCATGTATTTTAAAATGAGCCATAAATGCTCATTGTTCAACCACGCCTCCGGACTAGCCTTGCCTGCTCACAACACACAACCTCGCTTTAATTCTGAAAAGTCTCGAGTTTAACTTTAAATCTCGTGGTGGCAGACTACCTCTTAGCCCTACTCCTGGTCTGCGATAACTTTAAAGATTTTACTTTGCATAAGTTTGTTGAACAAGTTTCTAAGCATCTGTATTACCTACTCGCTTCCACCTAACCTTCTTAATATATATATATTTTTTAAAACCAATTACAAGCCTATTCAAGGGACGGAGCCTGTAGGTTCTATTAAGTTAGCTTTTACATTTCTGAGTGTAAACTGTATTTTAGGTGCACTAGCAGCACATTTTCTGCTACAATACATTTTAAAACCTCTGCTACCCACACTCCTCACTCTCCTAAAAATTCATATTTCTGACCCAGTGTTCTTCCTTTATATTTCTCTATGACTCGTATCCTCTGTGCATGTATTACACCTTTCTGTATTATAAGAAAACAGCAGCTTTTTAGTCCATTCATTGAGATGATACAGATCTTTCAATAACACCTCTTCATTTTCTCGTGGGTTGGAGTTGTATTGTGTATTTGTTATACTTTTATCCTTCATTTCGTTTAAGATACCCCCCTTCTTTAAAACGTTTATTTTACTTATGTTTTTAATTTCAACTGCAAAAAAATAGTGTCCTGTCTGAATATTTCGAATAGTTTCTTTGTTTTGAATCATTCAGCTGTCGTAGATTTTTTTTATTTATTCATTGCATTTTTTTCAGATCTATTTAACTTCTTGCAAAACCACATTTCATCTTGACCGATAACCTACACCCAATGTTGGAGCCATGGTGCCTTATAATTCTTGTTGTTTTCCTTATACGGAATATCAACTATATTCACAACCGGTTAATTGCT
>BOPN01000985.1:232296-234751 GCA_017312705.2 Penaeus japonicus
CACACACACACATATATATATATATATATATATATATATATATATATATATATATAGATATAAATGTTAATAAATGTTAACAGGTGCTGCCTTACGAATTGAATTCAATAAAAAAAAAACTCTACTACACTTCCTATATTATCAAGAAGACTTAAACTTTAAGGCATCATGATGATATAGGAAATGTAAAATAAGCTGTGTTTGTCAGATTCCATCCCTTTTTTCCTCTCATCTTAGAAACCTCCCCCAACCCCCCAACCCTCCACCCCCGCATCCTTCACCCTTCACCCTCCCCACCTCCCCCCTTTATATCCCCTCCTATAACCTCTCCCCTCCCCCCCTCCCCCCCTCCACCCCTCAGCCCTTCCACTACATCCACATGGATCCACCATACTCTACAGTGCAACTCCCAAGCATGATCAGTTACCTCTTGCAATGGTGTCCATCTTCTGTGCCTTAGTGCAAGTATCTGGCAATTATCAACATTCGTATAAATGTCTGGCAGAGTTTTCAGAGATGACATAAAAGAAGATATATGATTCAGTAGTTTATATAAAGTGGCAGACAAATCGGTAACTAACAAAAATGGACCAAAACAAATGGATGATTTACTTAGGCTTCTGTTTTGAAAAAAATAAAAATAAAGAAAAATAGTGTTGTTCTCTAACACTCGTATTAACTTCCAGGTTTAGCTTTATCTGTTTATTTCTTTATCTATGTTTATAGTTTGCGTGTGTGTGTGTGAGTTTTTTTTTTTTTTTTCGCTTTCTCTCTATGAGAAACCTCCCCCCCTCTTTTTCATTATGATGTAGCGGACAATCCTCTTTTCATTGTAAAGTTTGATGCAATACACATTTTGTTAGTTAACTTACCTTTATCCAAAGAGATTGAATTTCCCTTCTATACGTGGGAACGAGACTGCGAACCTTCCTCAATAGGCGCCTCCAAGACTTAGAAGTTCCCTCCAGGATTGCATCGCCCTCCGTGCAAGAAAAGGCGAAACCAATCCTTTTGTCTCTCACGGTCGACCATCCCATTGTCAGCGTTGAGAAACATGACCTCTATGTCATGAGGCTCGACCTAAGCATAATTTTCACCCCTCCAGTTTTCCAAACTTTGTCTTTATGGTCGAGATTGACTTAAAAGGATTGATAGGTCTGTTCAGCTGGTGATGGATTGACTCTATCGAGAGGAATCTATCGGTTTCCCCAGTAAAACGGTTCTTGCAATTGAATTCACCTTCGCGCAACACCAGGTAATTACACACCCATGGAGAGCGAAAGCGTTGGGAGTGACGGCTCGAATATAGATGAGGTAAGTATTAGAATTTTCAAACGTTTGGCGTATTTACAAAAGTCATCGGTTTCATGCCCCTCTTGTTCTTAGTCTACTGGCATTCTTGTAACCCGAAATTATGCTGATTTCTTTTCTTTTTTTTTTTTTTTTTTTTTTTTTTTTTTTTTTTCCTCGACACTTTTCTCTCTCTCTCTCTCTCTCTTTCTTTCTCTCTCTCTATCTATTTCTGTCTCTCTCTCTCTCTCGTCCTCAATCTCTCTCTCTCTCTCTTTCTTTCTCTTTATCTATCTATTTCTCAGTCTCTCTCATCCTCTATCTCTTTCTCACTATATTTTCTTCTCTCTTTCCCTTTCTCTCCCTCTCTCTCCCTCCCTCCCTCTCTCTCTCTCCCTCCCTCTCTCTCTCTCTCTCTCTCTCTCTCTCTCTCTCTCTCTCTCTCTCTCTCTCTCTCTCTCTCTCTCTCTCTCTCTCTCTCTCTCTCTCTCTCTCTCTCCCTCACCTAAAGTGCGGGGTGCTCGGACTGAATAATCGAAGAAGAATTACGAGCATATAAATCTTTGTCATATTTTTACACCTCGTAAGATTAATAGCTTGGCCAGAAGACTTATTTTTTTACCTGTTTATTTTTCTCTTGGTGGAGAGGGGGGGGGGGAGGGGGGGTGATAGGGTGAGGGGAAGGGGACTTAGCTCAACATTCATAAAAAGTATATGCACGAATGAATATCAAATTAGTATGAGAATGAAATCTGCGTCTATGTGTCAGTGTCTTGTTGCAATTTTCGGAATTTATATAAGTGTCGGAATTAATTAATTAATTTTCTGATTTGTTGATGAAGAATATGAGCGATTAGGTAGAGATATGTAGACTTAGACAGAAAAATCAATACTTAGGTATAAAATGATAGTATGTTAGAAAATACATGAAGAATAGGTTGGCAAAAGAGCAAATAAAGAAAAATTAAATCTGTTGATAAATATTCGAATTGCAATTATGCAAGAATAGCAAAGTTTTTGAATGATTGTAAATTCCTATGAATATCATTACAATATCATTACTATCTAGTTATATCAATGATCACGATATTAATAATGATGATAATGATGATCCTGATTGTAATTATGATAGCAATAGATAATAAAGTAAAATAGTCATAACAGT
>BOPN01000985.1:244006-264006 GCA_017312705.2 Penaeus japonicus
TATATATATATATATATATGTGTGTGTGTGTGTGTGTGTATGTGTGTGTGTGTGTGTGTGTGTGTGTGTGTGTGTGTGTGTGTGTTTTTTTCTCGTTACCAAAAACAATCCTATTTGTAATAAATATATACGTACATACACTCTTACTGTATATATATCTCTCAAGTTTTAGGTTTAGGCAATGCGTCGGTAATAAAGAAACAAAAACTTATCAGACAATACTCACTCCTTGAAAAGTATGTGTGTGAGCATATTTACAGTTATATGTTTGTTTATTGATGTGCAGGTATATATTTCTGTAATGAATGTGTGTTTATATGTGAATCCGTGTGTTTACGCACATGTGCGTATCAGTTGTACAGTTGTATTACATCAAATAAGGCATTTCACGGTATAATAGACTTGTCTTTATATGTTTCTGAAATATGGAAGGAAAATGTTGGTCATGCGAGAAAGCTTAGAGGATTATTCTCTTCATGATTATTCATATTTTTTTGCACGAACCGGGCATGTTAAATAAGAATAATAATGTCTCTTTTTCTCCTAAAATCCTCTTTATTCATAATAAATTAGAAGACAAGGATAAGCCAGATTTGCGGAGCAAATACTACGCCGGGCTTGTTGCACTGAGGCGAGTCCGCCTGTGTCAGCGTGTGCTGACTCGTGAGAGAATGTGCCAACGAGTGTTGACTCGATCTGAGCTTGGTCCTTACCCAACGCAGTGCCCAGCTACGTCAGTAACCGCCAGGTGACAGTGGAAACTCATGAGTTTGGACGGGACTTGATCTGCCGACCACGGGGATGTGAAGTCGACACGCTACCACTGAGCTACCAGACGTCTCATGAGGCCCTCTGTAGCGCACGCTTCCTTGGATTATAAGATTTTTTTTTTCTTTTTCACAAATTTGCCATGTGCAACAGGAATTTTTATTTACTTTTTTCTCCACTCAAATCCTCATCCTTGACAATAAGCGAAGGAAAGAAATGATATTCATGCCAGTATACACTACCTTGGAAATAAATAAAAAATACGAATTGAGACATTCTAGAACCTATGTTCAACTAGGAAATTTTTACCTGAACGGATAGATGATATGATATTGTAAAATTCTTTTGCAATTACTTTTCTGCATGATATAATAGTTTTTTATTATCATTATTACTATTCTGGCCAAATTGGCAGATGTATCTACGAGAAGTAGTAGACAGAACGATTATAATAATCATATTTCTTTGTTTGCATACTTTCCGCGATGCAAGCAGGAGAAAGGTGAAAGAAAGGAGAAGTAGAAGAAAAAGAAATTATACATAAACACTATGAAAAGATGGATTTAAGGTTCTTGAATAATTTCCACCTTATTCCTTTTTTCCTGCTTAGTTTTTGCCGCTGTTTCCTTTACGTTTATGATTGCATGACGTGTTCTGACTCTACATCTCTTTTTATCTTTCATGTCACCTTTTATACAATGTGTATGAGATATTGGAGAACTTTTATATAAGGATTTCTGTTGTCAATTATTTCGTGTTATCCAGACATATCCTGTTTGATTAATGTAAATGCTAAGCTGATAGTTAAATTGGCAGATAGGTAATTGCATATATAGATAAATGTAAGAGTAATAATTATGGCAATGATTAAGATATGGTCAGACTGGCAGGGGATGTATTCGCAAAACAAATAAGATTGATATGCATTTTATTCATTATCAAGTGCAGATTAATCATAACCGTAAAATGGTCGTGTTTCATCTTATTTTCATGCTTCCTCCTCTACCGCTGCCTCCACCGAATCCTCCTACTACCTCCCGAATCCACCACCTCCACTGCTGCCTCCGAATCCGCTGCACCTCCTCTCTGCCTCCCAAATCCACCGCCTCCACTGCTGCCTCCGAATCCACCACCTCCACTGCTGCCGCCGAATCCACCACCTCCACTGCTGCCTCCGAATCCACCACCTCCTCCAGACAATTTACCAGCGCCGATCAGAACTCCACGGTTTACACTTCCGCCACCTCCTCCTCCTCCACTACCTCCAAATCCACCACCACCACCTCCTCCTCTTCCACCACCGAATCCACCTCCCCCTCCTCCTCTTCCTCCACCGAATCCACCACCTCCTCCTCCTCCTCTTCCACCTCCTCCTCCTCCTCTACCGCCTCCACCATAGCTGCCTCCAGCTGCTGCCACATACACCATCGCCATCACAGCCACAGTCACCAACTGCAAAAGAAAGATTTCTGCACTGAAGCACAGCCTACACGAAACACATCTTTTCAAGCTAGATTATCATCTTGTTGGATTATTTGTTATTATCATTATCTTTTTTTTTCTATATCTAGCGAGACATCCCATCAGGCACAAATTATTTCCTCCATGAAAGCAAAGTTAGCTTACAATTAGGCGATTCATGATGCCGGAAATCGTCTTCCACTGCTGCAGGAGACGACAAGCGTCGTTGTGTGACCCGACGGCGCCTGGCTCTGTATTTATACACAGCGTCGGCTCTGATACCCATGAGGTGGCAATCAGAAAATTGACACAATTTATGAATTATTTTTTTTGGAAATGTTTCTGGGAATGGTTTCGGATTTTCGTCATTGAAACATAATTCTTAAGTTATAAACCTTGATCATTTTTTAATATAAAGATTTACAGTTATTTTAGTTGAGACATAACCGTTTTGTATCTCTTTTGTCCTCAAATAGAATTATCAACAGTTACCATAGGATATGATCATGGATCCCTTTTTTCTTAGGTAATTTTGTTTCTGTGTTCTGGTGTTTATGGTTTAGCAAATGTTTTTCTTTGTTTGTTTGTTTATAAATTGGTCATGACCCTTAACACAAAGTTTATATATTTTTTTCTCTTTCTTTTCTTCTTCATTGTGAGCTTCTCAATAACAGTCATCCAACCTCGGCCTTCTTTCATTCATTTACATATAGTAATTTATATTTTCAAACCATTCCGTGACCCTCAGGAACATCCCTGCGGACCCGATTGGAAACCCCTGCCATAAAGGGTATCGTCCAAACATGTAAATATCTAGGTTTATTATACTTTACCATTTTGATTCATTTTTACGGTATCGAGTTATTTAGTATCAAAAGTGAATCCAGTCTAAGTCTTTCATGCTTGCACAATGTCATAATGTAGGCCATGTGATGATATCACGTAATTTATAAACATTCTTTTTTTCTCCTTACCTAAAAGAATCCTATTTTTAATAAATGTATACCTACATACACTGTTTTACTACATATATATATATTTCAAGGTTTGGGTTTAGGCAATGCATCGGTAATGAAGAAAAAAAAAAAAAACTTATCAGACAATACTCATTCCTTTCGTTATTTGAACTCAATTACCTATGGCTAAATTAAATACCTGAGGAATAGATACATTTCTTTCCGCTATTGATAAGAAAAGCTTGTAATGTATGTGTGTGAGCATATTTACAATTATATGTTTGTATATTGATGTGAGCGTATATTTGTATAATGAATGTGTTTATATGTGAATCCATGTGTGTACACACGTGTGCATACCAGTTGTGCAGTTGTATTACATCAAATAAGACATTTCACGGTATAATAGACTTGTCTTTATATGTTTCTGAAATATGGAAGGAAAATGTTGGTCATGTGAGAAAGCTTAGAGGATTATTCTCTTCATGATTATTCATATTTTTTGCACGAACCAGGCATGTTAGATAGGAATAATAATGTTTCTTTTTCTCCTAAAATCCTCTTTATTCATAATGAATTAGATGAGAAGGATAAGGATAAGCCGGATTTGCGGAGCAGATGCTACGCCGGGCTTGTATGCACTGAGGTGAGCCCGCCTGTGTCAGCGTGTGCTGACTCGTGAGAGAATGTGCCAACGAGTGTTGACTCGATCTGAATTTGGTCCTTACCCAGCGCAGTGCCCAGCTACGTCAGTAACCGCCAGGTGACAGTGGAAACTCACGAGTTTAGACAGGACTCGATCTGCCGACCACGGGGATGTGAAGTCGAGACGCTACCATTGAGCTACCAGACGGCTTATAAGGTCCTCTGTAGCGCACGCTTCCTACGATTTTAAGATTTTTTTTTTTTTTTCTCTATTTTCCCAGAAATTTGCCATGGCAACAGGAAGTTTTATTTACTTTTTTCTCCACTCAAATCCTCCTCCTTGGCAATAAACGAAGGAAAGAAATGTAATTCATGCCAGTATACACTACCTTGGAAATATTCGTATAAAAATTGACGAATTGAGTAATCCTAGAACCTATGTTCAACTAGGAAATCTATATCTAAACGAACAGATGATATGATATTGTAAAATTCTTTTGCAATTACTTCTCTGCATTATATCTTTCTTTCAGTAGTGTATGAAGTATGGGAGAACACATCAGTAACATGTATTCTATTGTATAGTCAATCGTATTCATATTATTCATGTGCTTTCTGGCCAAATTGGCAGATGTATCTACGAGAAGTAGTAGACAGAACGATTATAATAATCATATTTCTTTGTTTGCATACTTTCCGCGATGCAAGCAGGAGAAAGGTGAAAGAAAGGAGAAGTAGAAGAAAAAAGTGTATACATAAACTATGAAAAGATGGATTTAAGGTTCTTGAATAATTTCTACCTTATTCCTTTTTTCCTGCTTAGTTTTTGCCGCTGTTTCCTTTACGTTTATGATTGCATGACGTGTTCTGACTCTACATATTTCTATCTCTTTTTATCTTTCATGACACCTTTTATACAATGTGTATGAAATATTGGAGAACTTTTATATAAGGATTTCTGTTGTCAATTATTTCGTGTTATCCAGACATATCCTGTTTGATTAATGTAAATGCATAAGCTGATAGTTAAATTGGCAGATAGGTAATTGCATATATAGATAAATGTAAGAGTAATAATTATGGCAATGATTAAGATATGATCAGACTGGCAGGGGATGTATTCGCAAAACAAATAAGATTGATATGCATTTTATTCATTATCAAATGCAGATTCATCATAACCGTAAAATGGTTGTATTTCATCTTATTTTCCGTAGCTTCCTCCTCTTCCACCGCTGCCTCCACCGAATCCTCCACTGCTGCCTCCGAATCCACCACCTCCACTGCTGCCTCCGAATCCACCACCTCCACTGCTGCCTCCAAATCCACCGCCTCCACTGCTGCCTCCGAATCCACCACCTCCACTACTGCCGCCGAATCCACCACCTCCACTGCTGCCTCCGAATCCACCACCTCCTCCAGACAATTTACCAGCGCCGATCAGAACTCCACGGTTTACACTTCCGCCACCTCCTCCTCCTCCACTACCTCCAAATCCACCACCACCACCTCCTCCTCTTCCACCTCCCCCTCCTCCTCTTCCTCCACCGAATCCACCACCTCCTCCTCCTCCCCTTCCACCTCCTCCTCCCCCTCTTCCTCCTCCTCTACCGCCTCCACCATAGCTGCCTCCAGCTGCTGCCACATACACCATCGCCATCACAGCCACAGTCACCAACTGCAAAAGAAAAATTTCTGCACTGAAGCATAGCTTACACGAAACGCATCTTTTCAAACTAGATTATCATTCTATTTGATTTTTTTTTCTTGTTTTTATTTGGCGAGACAACATCCCATCAGATAATTGAAGGCACAAAGAATTTCCTCCATGAAAGCAAAGTTAGCTTACAATTAGGCGATTCATGATGCCGGAAATCGTCTTCCACTGCTGCAGGAGACGATAAACGTCGTTGTGTGACCCGACGGCGCCAGGCTTTGCATATATACACAGCGTCGGCTCTGATACCCTTGAGGTGGCAATCGGAACATTGACACGATTTATGAGTTTTTTTTTTTTTTTTTTGAAACATTAGTACTTAAGGTATAAACCTTGATCAAATTTTAATATAAAGATTTACAGTTATTTTAGGTGACACATAGCCGTTTTGTATCTCTTTTGTACACATATTGCATTATCAACAGTTACCATAGGGTATAATAATGGATCCCTTTTTCCTTAGGTAAATCTTTCTGTGTTCTGGTGTTTATGGTTTAGCAAATGTTTGTTTTTGTGTTTGTAGTTCATTTGCTTATTTTGCATATATACTGGTCATGATCCTTAAAACTAGTTTTTTTTTAATCTATTTTTTTTCCGTATTTCTTTTCTTCTTCATTGTGAGCTCTGTTTTGTTCAGGAATTGCACTTTCTCTATAATATAATTGAAAATAATTGAAACAAATTACATTCCTTTTTTTTTTTTTTTTTTTTTTTTATCCATTACCATGGATATTCCTATTCCAAAATTATGATGCAGGTTTATATGCGCTTTTCTATTCTCTCATTCATACATATAGTAATTTACATTTTCAAACCATGCCGTGACCCTCAGGAACATCCCTGCGACCCCGATTGGGAACTACTGCTATAAAGGGTATCGTCCAAACATGTAAACATCTAGGTTTATTATACTTTACCAGTTTGTGAGTATGTGATATGATTCATCTTTTTACGCTCTCAAGTTATTTAATATGAAATGTGAATAAATTCAGTGTTTTTTCATGCTTGCACAAAATCATAATGTTGGTCATGGGGATGACATCACGTCATTCCAGATCATTCATGATATTCGATTTATTACTTTCTTTTCGTTACCTAAAAAAAAAAAAAAGAAAAAAAAAAACTATTTGTAATAAATGTATACTTACATACACTGACTTTCTTCATATATAGCTTAAGTTTTAGGTTTAGGCAATGCGTCAGTATTAAAAAAGAATAAAAAAAAGGAAAAGGAAAAGAAGGATCAGACAATACTCACTCCTATCGTTATATGAAGTCACTTCCTTATAACTGAAGTAAGTACCTGAATAAGGGATACGTTGCTTTCCGCTATAGATTAAAAAATCTTGCAATGTATGCAGGTTAGTTTATTTACAATTATATGTGTTTGTATATTGGTGTACGCGTGTATTTGTGTAAAGAATGTGCGTTTACATGTGAATCCATGTGTGTACGCACATATGAGTATCAGTTGTGCAGTTTTATTACATCAAATAAGACATTTCATGGTATGTGTTTATGAAATATGGCTGAGATAACATTTTTTATCCATGATTATTCATAGTTTTTGCACGAATCAAGCATGTTAGAGGAATAATAATGTTTCTTTTTTTTTCTCTCCTGAAATCCTCTTTATTCATTACAAACTAGAAGACAAGGTCTCCTGCAGCGCAAGCTTCCTAGGATTTTAAGATTTTTTTATTTTTCACAAATTTGCCATGTGTAACAGGAAGTTTTATCTACTTTTTTCTCCACTGAAATCCTCCTCCTTGACAATAAACGAAAGGGAAGAAATGATATTCATGGCAGTATACACTACCTTGGAAATGTTCGTATAAAAATTTACTAATTGAAAAATAATACGATCTATGTACAACTAAGAAATCTATATCGGAAAGGATAGATGATATGATATTGTAATTTTCGTTGCATTCCTCCTTTGCATGGTATAATAGTACTTTTGAAAATTCTGGCGACATTGGCAGATTTTGATACAGGATGTAGTAGAATGATTATAATAATCTTATTTCATTTTTTGCATACTCTTCACGATACAAGATAAAGAAAACTGAAAGAAAGGAGAAGTAGAAGAAACAAAACGCTGCGTATGTAAACTACGGAAATAATAATCTAAGGTTCTTGTATAATTTCCATTTTATTCCTTCATTCCCCCTTCTCCCTTTGTTTTTCATGCCACCTTTCTTTCAATAGTGTATGAAGTATGGGAGAACACATCTGTAACATGTATTCTGTTGTATAGTTAATCGTATTCATGTGCTTTGGTGTTATGTGTGTGCCAATCTGGATAGTTAGTTGGGTTAGGCAGATAGATAGATAATTGTATATATAGATATATGTAGGAGTGATGACCAAGTTGTGATTTAAAGGGAATTAGACTGGCCTGGGATGCATCGGGAAAAACAAACATAATTCACATGCATTTTATTTATTATCAAATGCAGATTCATCATAACCGTAAAAGGGTTGTGTTTTCATTTTATTTTCCATAGCTTCCTCCTCTTCCACCGCTGCTTCCGCCGGAACCTCCACGTCCACCTCCACTGCTACCTCCAAATCCACCACCTCCACTGCTACCTCCAAATCCACCACCTCCACTGCTGCCTCCGAATCCACCTCCTCCACTGCTGCCTCCGAAGCCACCTCCTCCACTGCTGCCTCCGAAGCCACCTCCTCCACTGCTGCCTCCGAATCCACCACCTCCTCCAGACAATTTACCAGCGCCGATCAGAACTCCGCGGTTTACACTTCCGCCACCTCCTCGGCCTCCACTTCCGCCACCCCCATTGCCCCCAAATCCTCCTCCACCACCTCCTCCTCCTCTTCCACCACCGAATCCACCTCCTCCTCCCCCTCTTCCTCCTCCTCCTCCTCTACCGCCTCCACCATAGCTGCCTCCAGCTGCTGCCACATACACCATCGCCAGCACAACCACAGTCAACAACTGCAAAAGAAAGATTTCTGCACTGAAGCATAGCTTACACGAAACGCATCTTTTCAAACTAGATTATCATTCTATTTGATTTTTTTTTCTTGTTTTTATTTGGCGAGATAATATCCCATCAGATAATTGAAGGCACAAAGAATTTCCTCCATGAAAGTAAAGTTAGCTTACAATTAGGCGATTCATGATTCCGGAAAATGTCTTCCACTGCTGCAGGAGACGATAAACGTCGTTGTGTGACCTGACGGCGCCTGGCTCTGTATTTATACACAGCGTCGGCTCTGATACCCTTGAGGTGGCAATCGGAACATTGACACGATTTATTAATGCCTTTTTTGGAAATGTTTTGGGAATGGTTTCTGATTTTCGTCATTGAAACGTTAGAACTTAAGTTATAAACCTTGATCATGTTTTAATATAAAGATTTACAGTTATTTTAGTTGAGACATAGCCGTTTTGTATCTCTTTTGTACACAAATTAAATTATCAACAGTTACCATAGGGTATAATAATGGATCCCTTTTTCCTTAGGTAAATCTTTCTGTGTTCTGGTGTTTATGGTTTAGCAAATGTTTGTTTTTGTGTTTGTAGTTCATTTGCTTATTTTGCATATATACTGGTCATGATCCTTAAAACTAGTTTTTTTTAATCTATTTTTTCCGTATTTCTTTTCTTCTTCATTGTGAGCTTCTCAATAACAGTCATCCAACCTCGGCCTTCAGCCAACCACCTATTGTGTCACGCAATTTCTGTATACTTGTATTTTTTTTTTTTTTTTTTTTTTTTTTTTTATCCATTACCATGGATATTCCTATTCCAAAATTATGATGCAGGTTTATATGCGCTTTTCTATTCTCTCATTCATACATATAGTAATTTATATTTTCAAACCATGCCTTGACCCTCAGGAACATCCCTGCGACCCCGATTGGGAACTACTGCTATAAAGGGTATCGTCCAAACATGTAAACATCTAGGTTTATTATACTTTACCAGTTTGTGAGTATGTGATATGATTCATCATTTTACGCTCTCAAGTTATTTAATATCAAATGTGAATAAATTCTGTGTTTTTTCATGCTTGCACAAAATCATAATGTTGGTCATGGGGATGATATCACGTCATTCCAGAACATTCGTGATATTCGATTTATTACTTTTTTTTTTCGTTACCTAAAAAAAAAAAGCTATTTGTAATAAATGTATACTTACATACACTGACTTTTTGCATATATAGCTTAAGTTTTAGGTTTAGGCAATGCGTTAGTATTAAAAAAGAAAAGAAAAAAGAAAAGAAAAGAAGGATCAGACAATACTCACTCCTATCGTTATATGAACTCACTTCCTTATAACTGAAGTTACCTGGATAAGGGATACATTGCTTTTCGCTATAGATAAAAATAATTCTTGCTATGTATGCAGGTTAGTTTATTTACAATCATATGTGTTTGTATATTGGTGTACGCGTGTATTTGTGTAAAGAATGTGCGTTTATATGTAAATCCATGTGTGTACGCAAATATGAGTATCAGTTGTGCAGTTTTATTACATCAAATAAGACATTTCATGGTATGTGTTTATGAAATATGGCTGAGATAATTTCTTTTATCCAGGATTATTCATAGTTTTTGCACGAATTAAGCATGTTACAGGAATAATAATGTTTCTTTTTTTCTCTCCTGAAATCCTCTTTATTCATTACAAACTAGAAGACAAGGTCTCCTGCAGCGCAAGCTTCCTAGGATTTTAAGATTTTTTTTTATTTTTCACAAATTTGCCATGTGCAACAGGAAGTTCTATCTACTTTTTTCTTCACTGAAATCCTCCTCCTTAACAATAAACGAAAGGGAAGAAATGATATTCATGGCAGTATACACTACTTTGGAAATGTTCTTATAAAAATTTATTAATTGAAAATTAATACGATCTATGTTCAACTAGGAAATCTATATCGGAAAGGATAGATGATATATTGTCATTTTCGTTGTATTCCTCCTTTGCATGGTATAATAGTACTTTAGAAAATTCGGACGACATTGGCAGATGTTGATACAGGATGTAGTAGAATGATTATAATAATCTTATTTCATTTTTTGCATACTCTTCACGATACAAGATAGAGAAAAATGAAGGAAATGAGAAGTAGAAGAAACAAAAATATGCGTATGTAAACTAAGGAAAGAATAATCTAAGGTTCTTGTATAATATCCATTTTATTCCTTCATTCCCCCTTCTCCCTTTGTTATTCATGCCACCTTTCTTTCAGTAGTGTA
The DNA here is from genome assembly GCA_017312705.2 of Penaeus japonicus. NCBI lineage: Eukaryota > Metazoa > Arthropoda > Malacostraca > Decapoda > Penaeidae > Penaeus > Penaeus japonicus. Next base: position 254,789 of record BOPN01000985.1, read on the forward strand.
TGAAGTATGGGAGAACACATCAGTAACATGTATTCTATTGTATAGTCAATCGTATTCATATTATTCATGTGCTTTGCTGTTATGTGTATGTGCCAATCTGGATAGTTAGTTGGGTTAGGCAGAAAGATAGATAACATATATAGATATATGTAAGAGTAATGACCAGGTTGTGATTTAAAGGGAATTATACTGGCATGGGATGCATCGGGAAAACAAACATAATTCACATGCATTTTATTTATTATCAAATGCAGATTCAGCATAGCCGTAAAACGGTTGTGTTTTCATCTTATTTTCCGTAGCTTCCTCCTCTTCCACCTCCACGTCCACCTCCACTACTGCCTCCAAATCCACCACCTCCACTGCTGCCACCGAATCCACCACCTCCACTGCTGCCACCGAATCCACCACCTCCACTGCTGCCGCCGAATCCACCACCTCCACTGCTGCCGCCGAATCCACCACCTCCACTGCTGCCGCCGAATCCACCACCTCCACTGCTGCCTCTGAATCCACCTCCTCCTCCAGACAATTTACCAGCGCCGATCAGAACTCCGCGGTTTACACTTCCGCCACCTCCACTGCCTCCAAATCCTCCTCCACCACCTCCTCCTCCTCTTCCACCACCGAATCCACCTCCTCCTCCCCCTCTTCCTCCTCCTCCTCCTCCTCCTCTTCCTCCTCCTCCTCCTCTACCGCCTCCACCATAGCTGCCTCCAGCTGCTGCCACATACACCATCGCCAGCACAGCCACAGTCACCAACTGCAAAAGAAAGATTTCTGCACTGAAGCATAGCTTACACGAAACGCATCTTTCCAAACTAGATTATCATTCTATTTGATTTTTTTTCTTATTTTTATTAGGCGAGATAACATCCCATCAGATAATTGAAGGCACAAAGAATTTCCTCCATGAATGCAAAGTTAGCTTACAATTAGGCGATTCATGATGCCGGAAATCGTCTTCCACTGCTGCAGGAGACGACAAGCGTCGTTGTGTGACCCGACGGCGCCTGGCTCTGTATTTATACACAGCGTCGGCTCTGATACCCTTGAGGTGGCAATCGGAACATTGACACGATTTACGAATGCCTTTTTTGGATCTTTTTTGGGAAAGGTTTTGGATTTTCGTAATTGAATTATTAGCACGTAAGTTATAAACCTTGATCATGTTTTAATATAAAGATTTATAGTTATTTTAGGTGACGCATGTGCGTTGTGTATGTTTTGTACACATAGAATTATCAACAGTTATCATAGGGTATGTCTGTAGGTTTCTTTTTCCTTTGATATATCTTTCTGTGTTTGGGTAAGTTATGGTTTAGTGAATGTTTTTTTTTTTTGTTTGTGTGTGTGTGTGTGTGTGTGTGTTTATACATTTGTTTATACACTATTTTTTCTCTTTTTTATTGTGAAAATTTTCATTAACAGTCATCCAACCTCGGCCTTCAACCAACCACCTATTGTATCATGGAATTTCTGTATACTTGTATTTTTTTTTTTTTTTCTACATTAACAATGACGATTCCTGTTCCAAAATTATGATGCAGATATATTTGCGCTTTTCCATTCTTTCATTCATATACGTATATTCATTTATATTTTCAAACCATGCCGTGACCGTCAAGAACATCCTTGCGACCCCGATTGGGAACCATTGCTATAAAGGGTATCGTCCATACATGCTCACATCTAGGTTTATTTTACTTTACCATTTTGATTAATTTGTTTCCGTTCTCAACTTATTTACTATCAAAAATAAGTATAGTCAAAGTCTTTCATGCTTGTACAGTCATAATGTTGGTCATGTGATGATATCACGTCATTCCAGAGCATTCATGATATTCGATATATATATATATGTGTGTGTGTGTGTGTGTGTGTGTATGTGTGTGTATGTATTTTTTTTTCTCGTTACCAAAAACAATCTTATTTGTAATAAATATATACCTATATACATTGTCTTACTGCATATATATCTCTCTCAAGTTTTAGGTTTAGGCAATGCGTCGGTAATAAAGAAAAAAAAAAAACTTATCAGACAATACTCACTCCTTGAAAAGTATGTGTGTGAGCATATTTACAGTTATATGTTTGTTTATTGATGTGCAGGTATATATTTCTGTAATGAATATGTGTTTATATGTGAATCCGTGTTTATGCACACAGCATCAGTTGTACAGTTGTATTACATCAAATAAGGCATTTCACGGTATAATAGACTTGTCTTTATATGTTTCTGAAATATGGAAGGAAAATGTCGCTATCATGCGACAAAGCCAGAGGATTATTCTCTTCATGATTATTCATATTTTTTTGCACGAACCGGCCATGTTAAATAAGAATAATAATGTCTCTTTTTCTCTAAAACTCTCTTTATTCATAATAAATTAGAAGACAAGGATAAGCCAGATTTGCGGAGCAGATGTTACGCCAGGCTTGTATGCACTAAGGCGAGTCCGCCTGTGTCAGCGTGTGCTGAATCGTGAGAGAATGTGCCAGTGAGTGTTGACTCGATCTGAGCTTGGTCCTTACCCAACGCAGTGCCCAGCTACGTCAGTAACCGCCAGGTGACAGTGGAAACTCATGAGTTTGGACGGGACTTGATCTGCCGACCACGGGGATGTGAAGTCGACACGCTACCACTGAGCTACCAGACGTCTCATGAGGCCCTCTGTAGCGCACGCTTCCTTGGATTATAAGATTTTTTTTTTTTTTTTTCTTTTTCACAAATTTGCCATATGCAACAGGAATTTTTATTTACTTTTTTCTCCACTCAAATCCTCATCCTTGACAATAAGCGAAGGAAAGAAATGATATTCATACCAGTATACACTACCTTGGAAATAAATAAAAAATACGAATTGAGACATTCTAGAACCTATGTTCAACTAGGAAATCTTTACCTGAACGGATAGATGATATGATATTGTAAAATTCTTTTGCAATTACTTTTCTGCATGATATAATAGTTTTTTATTATCATTATTATTATTCTGGCCAAATTGGCAGATGTATCTACGAGAAGTAGTAGACAGAACGATTATAATAATCATATTTCTTTGTTTGCATACTTTCCGCGATGCAAGCAGGAGAAAGGTGAAAGAAAGGAGAAGTAGAAGAAAAAAGTGTATACATAAACTATGAAAAGATGGATTTAAGGTTCTTGAATAATTTCCACCTTATTCCTTTTTTCCTGCTTAGTTTTTGCCGCTGTTTCCTTTACGTTTATGATTGCATGACGTGTTCTGACTCTACATATTTCCATCTCTTTTTATCTTTCATGACACCTTTTATACAATGTGTATGAAATATTGGAGAACTTTTATATAAGGATTTCTGTTGTCAATTATTTCGTGTTATCCAGACATATCCTGTTTGATTAATGTAAATGCATAAGCTGATAGTTAAATTGGCAGATAGGTAATTGCATATATAGATAAATGTAAGAATAATAATTATGGCAATGATTAAGATATGTTCAGACTGGCAGGGGATGTATTCGCAAAACAAATAAGATTGATATGCATTTTATTCATTATCAAATGCAGATTCATCATAACCGTAAAATGGTCGTGTTTCATCTTATTTTCCGTAGCTTCCTCCTCTTCCACCGCTGCCTCCACCGAATCCTCCACTACTACCTCCGAATCCACCACCTCCACTGCTGCCTCCAAATCCACCGCCTCCACTGCTGCCTCCGAATCCACCGCCTCCACTGCTGCCTCCGAATCCACCACCTCCACTGCTGCCTCCGAATCCACCACCTCCTCCAGACAATTTACCAGCGCCGATCAGAACTCCACGGTTTACACTTCCGCTACCTCCTCCTCCTCCACTACCTCCAAATCCACCACCACCACCTCCTCCTCTTCCACCACCGAATCCACCTCCCCCTCCTCCTCTTCCTCCACCGAATCCACTACCTCCTCCTCCTCCTCTTCCACCTCCTCCTCCCCCTCTTCCTCCTCCTCTACCGCCTCCACCATAGCTGCCTCCAGCTGCTGCCACATACACCATCGCCATCACAGCCACAGTCACCAACTGCAAAAGAAAGATTTCTGCACTGAAGCACAGTCTACACGAAACACATCTTTTCAAGCTAGATTATCATCTTGTTGGATTATTTGTTATTATCATTTTTTTTTTTTTTTTTCTATATCTAGCGAGACATCCCATCAGGCACAAATTATTTCCTCCATGAAAGCAAAGTTAGCTTACAATTATCCGATTCATGATGCCGGAAATCGTCTTCCACTGCTGCAGGAGACGACAAGCGTCGTTGTATTCGACGGCGCCTGGCTCTGTATTTATACACAGCGTCGGCTCTGATACCCATGAGGTGGCAATCAGAAAATTGACACGATTTATGAATTATTTTTTTTGGAAATGCTTCTGGGAATGGTTTCGGATTTTCGTCATTGAAACATAATTCTTAAGTTATAAACCTTGATCATGTTTTAATATAAAGATTTACAGTTATTTTAGTTGAGACATAACCGTTTTGTATCTCTTTTGTCCTCAAATAGAATTATCAACAGTTACCATAGGATATGATCATGGATCCCTTTTTCTTAGGCAATTTTTTTTGCTCTCAGGTTCTTGGTGTTTATGGTTTAGCAAATGTTTTTGTTTGTTTGTTTGTTTATAAATTGGTCATGACCCTTAACACAAAGTTTGATATATCTTTTCTCTTTCTTCATTGGGTGAGCTTCTCAATAACAGTCATCCAACCTCGGCCTTCTTTCATTCATTTACATATAGTAATTTATATTTTCAAACCATTCCGTGACCCTCAGGAACATCCCTGCGGACCCGATTGGAAACCCCTGCCATAAAGGGTATCGTCCAAACATGTAAATATCTAGGTTTATTATACTTTACCATTTTGATTCATTTTTACGGTATCGAGTTATTTAGTATCAAAAGTGAATCCAGTCTAAGTCTTTCCCTCTATGCGCTTGCACAATGTCATAATGTATATTGTTGCATTTGATGGATTTACTGAATTTTATAAACATTCATTTTTTCTCCTTACCTAAAAGAATCCTATTTTTAATAAATGTATACCTACATACACTGTTTTACTACTATATTTCAAGGTTTGGGTTTAGGCAATGCATCGGTAATGAAGAAAAAAAAAAAAAAAAACTTATCAGACAATACTCATTCCTTTCGTTATTTGAACTCAATTACCTATGGCTAAAATAAATACCTGAGGAATAGATACATTTCTTTCCGCTATTGATAAGAAAAGCTTGTAATGTATGTGTGTGAGCATATTTACAAATATATGTTTGTATATTGATGTGAGCGTATATTTGTGTAATGAATGTGTTAGTATGTGAATACATGTGTGTACACACGTGTGCATACCAGTTATGCAGTTGTATTACATCAAATAAAACATTTCACGGTATAATAGACTTGTCTTTATATGTTTCTGAAATATGGAAGGAAAATGTTGGTCATGCGAGAAAGCCTAGAGGATTATTCTCTTCATGATTATTCATATTTTTTGCACGAACCAGGCATGTTAGATAGGAATAATAATGTTTCTTTTTCTCCTAAAATCCTCTTTATTCATAATAAATTAGAAGACAAGGATAAGCCAGAATTGCAGAGCAGATACTACGCCGGGCTTGTTGCACTGAGGCAAGCCTGCCTGTGTCAGCGTGTGCTGACTCGTGAGAGAATGTGCCAACGAGTGTTGACTCGATCTGAGCTTGGTCCTTACCCAACGCAGTAACCGCCAGGTGACAGTGGAAACTCACGAGTTTAGACGGGACTTGATCTGCCGACCACGGGGATGTGAAGTCGACACGCTACCACTGAGCTACCAGACGGCTTATAAGGTCCTCTGTAGCGCACGCTTCCTACAATTATAAGATATTTTTTTCTGTTTTCCCAGAAATTTGCCATGGCAACAGGAAGTTTTATTTACTTTTTTTTCTCCACTCAAATCCTCCTCCTTGGCAATAAGCGAAGGAAAGAAATGATATTCATGCCTGTATACACTACCTTGTAAATATTCGTATAAAAATTGACGAATTGAGTAATCCTAGAACCTATGTTCAACTAGGAAATCTATATCTAAACGGACAGATGATATGATGTAAAATTCCTTTGGTACTACTTCCTCTGCATATATATATATATATATATATATATATATATATATATATATATATATATATATATATTTAATTTTCTTTTTTTTTTATTATTATTTTTTTTTTTTTTATTCCGGCCAAATTGGCAGATGTATCTACGAGAAGTAGTAGACAGAACGATTATATTAATCATATTTCGTTGTGTGCATACTTTCCGCGATGCAAGCAATAGAAAAGTGGAAGAAAGGAGAAGTAGAAGAAAAAAGCGTATACATAAAGTAAGAAAAGAAGGATTTAAGGTTCTTGAATAATTTCCACCTTATTCCTTCATTCCTCCTTAGTTTTTGCCGCTGTTTCCTTTACGTTTATGATTGCATGATGTGTTCTGACTCCACATATTTCTTTCTTCCTTTTATCTTTCATGCCACTTTTCATACAATGTGTATGAAATATTGGAGAAATTTTATAAAAGGATTTCTGTTGTCTTGTCAATTGTATTCGTGTCATCCATGTACTTTGGTACTAACATGGCACTAGATGTTATACGTATATGCTAACCTGGATTTCTATAAGGAAACGTTTACGGAATACACACGGGCATATCCTGTTCGATTAATATAAATGCATAAGCTGATAGTTCAATTGGCAGATAGGTAATTCCATATACAGATAAATGTAAGAGTAATAATTATGGCCATGATTAAGAGTTAATCAGACTGGCAGGGGATGTATTCGCAAAACAAATAAGATGGATATGCATTTTATTTATTATCAAATGCAGATTCATCATAACCGTAAAATGGTTGTATTTCATCTTATTTTCCATAGCTTCCTCCTCTTCCACCGCTGCCTCCACCGAATCCTCCACTGCTGCCTCCGAATCCACCACCTCCACTGCTGCCACCGAATCCAACACCTCCACTGCTGCCTCCGAATCCACCACCTCCTCCAGACAATTTACCAGTGCCGATCAGAACTCCGCGGTTTACACTTTCGCCACCTCCTTGGCCTCCACTTCCGCCACCTCCTTGGCCTCCACTTCCGCCACCTCCTCGGCCTCCACTTCCGCCACCTCCTCTGCCTCCACTTCCGCCATATCCACCACCGCCTCTGCCGCTGCCAACTCCACCTCCACTGCCTCAGAATTCTCCTCCACCACTTCCAAATCCACCACCACCTCCTCCTCCTCTTCCACCACCGAATCCACCTCCCCCTCCTCCTCTTCCTCCACCGAATCTACCACCTCCTCCTCCTCTTCCACCTCCTCCTCCTCCTCTACCGCCTCCACCATAGCTGCCTCCAGCTGCTGCCACATACACCATCGCCATCACAGCCACAGTCACCAACTGCAAAAGAAAGATTTCTGCACTGAGGCACAGCCTACACGAAACACATCTTTTCAAGCTAGATTATCATCTTGTTGGATTATTTGTTATTATTATTATTTTATATATATTATTATTATTATCTTTTTTTCTATATCTAGCGAGACATCCGATTCATGATGCCGGAAATCGTCTTCCACTGCTGCAGGAGACGACAAGCGTCGTTGTGTGACCCGACGGCGCCTGGCTCTGTATTTATACACAGCGTCGGCTCTGATATCTGATATCGGCTCTGAGGTGGCAATCGTGACATTGACACGATTTATGAATGATTTTTTTTTTTGGAAATGTTTTGGGAATGGTTTCTGATTTTCGTCATTGAAACGTTAGTACTTCAGTTATAAATCTTGATCATGTTTTAATGTAAAGATTTACAGTTATTTAATTTGACTCATGGGTTTTGTATCTGTTTTTGTACACATATAGAATTGTCACATATATTTAAATATTGATGTGCGCGTACATTTGTGTAATGAATGTGTGTTTATATGTGACTCTATGTGTGTACGCATATATGCATACCAGTTGTGCAGTTGTATTACATCAAATAAGACATTTCACGGTATAATAGACTTATCATAATATGTGTCTGAAATATGGAAGGAAAATGTTAGTCATGCGAGAAAGCTCAGAGGATTATTCTCTTCATGATTATTCATATTTTTTGCACGAACCAGGCATGTTAGATAGGAATAATAATGTTTCTTTTTCTCCGAAAATCCTCTTTATTCATAATAAATTAGAAGACAAGGATAAGCCAGATTTGCGGAGCAGATGTTACGCCAGGCTTGTATGCACTGAAGCGAGCCCGCCTGTGTCAGCGTGTGCTGACTTGTGAGAGAATGTGCCAACGAGTGTTGACTCGATCTGATCTTGGTCCTTACCCAACGCAGTGCCCAGCTACGTCAGTAACCACCAGGTGACAGTGGAAACTCACGAGTTTGGACGGGACTCTGCCGACCACGGGATGTGAAGTCGACACGCTACCACTGAGCTACCAGACGGCTTATAAGGTCCTCTGTAGCGGACGCTTCCTACGATTGTAAGGTTTTTTTCTCTCCCTCTGTTTTTCCAGAAATTTGCCATGGAAACAGGAAGTTTCATTTACTTTTTTCTCCACTCAAATCCTCCTCCTTGACAATAAACGAAGGAAAGAAATTATATTTATTGCAGTATACACTACTTTGGAAATGTTCGTATAAAAAATTACTAATTGAGGAATCCTAGAACGTATGTTCAACTAGGAAATCTATACCTAAACGGTTAGATGATATGATTTTTTTTTTTTTTTTTTTTCAATTCCCTCTCTGCATGAATTTTTTTTTCTGCCTAAATTGGCAGATGTATCTACGTGAAGTAGTAGACAGAACGATTATAATAATCATATTTCGTTGTTTGCATAATTTCCACGATGCAAGCAGGAGAAAAGGGAAAGAAAGGAGAAGTAGAAGAAAAAAAGAAAAAGAAAAAAGAAAAAAAGGATCTAAGATTCTTGTATAATTTCCACCTTATTCTTTAATTCCTTAGTTTTTGCCGCTGTTTTCTTTACGTTTATGATTGCATGACGTGTTCTGACTCTACATATTTCTTTCTTCCTTTTATCATTTATGTAATGATTTCTATTGTACTGTAAATTGCATTCGTGTCATCCATGCACTTTGGTACTAACATGGCATTAGGTGTTATACATACATACCAACCTGGATCTCTATAAGGAAAC
>BOPN01000985.1:274006-279006 GCA_017312705.2 Penaeus japonicus
AAATCGTGGAGTTCTGCTTGGCGCCGGTAAGCTGTCTGGTGGTGGAGGATTCGGCGGTGGCGGTTTCGGTGGCAGCAGCGGTGGATTCGGAGGCAGCAGCGGTGGATTCGGAGGTAGCAGCGGTGGATTCGGAGGGCAGCGGTGGATTCGGAGGTAGCAGCGGTGGATTCGGAGGTAGCAGCGGTGGATTCGGAGGCAGCGGTGGATTCGGAGGCAGCGGTGGATTCGGAGGCAGCGGTGGTGGAGGTAGTGGTCGTGGCAGTTATGGAAAATAACCAGACCAGTATCAGAAAACAACATCAGTTTTCCTTGCAAACGGTAGGGAATTAACGACATGAATAAAGTTGTTTGAAAAGTTATTATGTTTTCTTTCATCGATGACGTACCAACTTATACCTATAACCATGATTACTGAATGATAGATTTCTTCTTTTGCCTAACTTATTTCTGTCTGTCTGACCTGTCTCAATATCTATTGAATGCTTGCCCTTTCTTTGCATCATGCAGTACCTGTGTATGCGTCTGTGTGTATGTATGCCTATATGTAAACACATACACATACACACATCACCTACAGAGCTATAGACCATGATCATAATTAACTCTTATAATCTGGAAGAAAAATAAGAATGCAACAATTCAGCATATAGACACTTTTGTGAGGTACAATCTCCTTATACAAACCTACACTTCTTAATCGAATTCCATGTAAGTCGATCCAGCGAAATAACGCTTTTCAGTCAGCGATAAAATAGGGTGAAATACCCTGCTGAGTCACGGTGATCAGCTTTTTCGTAACATTTAGGTTCAGACTCTCCTACCTCCCTCCCTCCCTCCCTCCCTCCCTTTCTCCCTCCCTTCAAGAGAATAAAGGGCAAGCCTCAAGTATCGTTGCTAATCCGTTCTCACTCTATTCAACATTTCGTTAAATCATGTGAAGATCATGGATTTATAGAAATAAACGAAATGCAATTGATAAAAAATCTAAGCATCTTACATACATTCTCTCTGTATTTCATCCTTACAACCAGTTTTCTACTGTGCTCAAATATATAACAACAACGATATTACCAAACATGAATATCAATCGTATACACCATATACACCATACACCATGTGCAATAACAAACACACATCTATCTAAATGAATACATAAATAGATAGATGGGTGAACATAAAAATAACTCGATATTCTATCGTCCGGGATGGAGCAATTTAAAAGCAAAAATAATTTTGGTGTGAAATAACTTTCCCTTTCAAGTGAAATTTCTTATGTTTCAGTAAATTGAGTATTTGTCATGTAAGATTATAGTCATCAACATCACATACTTAGATAATGCATTCATCACTTTGTTCTCATATATTCTAGTATATCATGTAACCTAGAATTTATATCTATAATCACGTAAATATAATGATTATTAGCTCTGATTGACTTAAACGACTTGCAATACATCAATCGTATGATTGATGTATCTATATCCCATATTATTTATGCTATTGTTATTATTGGTTATAGTGTTACTTCTCTTATCATTACTGCTGTCAGTGTTTGATACTACTACTATCATTATTATTGTTATTATTATTGTCATTATTGTTGTTGGTATTACTGTTCATATTACTATTATTGTTATGATTATCTTTATTACTATTTACATTATTTCTTTTGTTGTTATTATTGTTATGAGTCTTATCATCGTTTTCATTATTATTATCTTTACCGTTATCATCATTATTATTGTCCTGATCATTATAACTACTAGCATCATCGTTATCATTATCATCATTATCATTACCACTATTATTATCATCATAATGAACACTGTCATTATTTATGGCATTGTCATCATAATGATTATTAATCTTATCATAATCATTATCATTATGATCATCGTTATTATTATTATCATCAACACTACCATTGATATTGTTCTTATCAATATCATGATCACTATTACCATCATTACTAATATCTTTGTTTTGAATATCATTATATCCTTATCATCACTGTTATTACTAGTATCATTATCATTATTCATAAGGACTATTATTGCTATCATTATTATGATTACTATTATCATTAATATTATTAGTATTATTATCAATTTTTTATTGTTAATATCATAATTGTCAATATTATCATCTTTATCATTGCCATTGTCAATACCATTATCATTACTGAATTACTATCCTGATTATCATTATATTAGCAACATATAATTACTATCATTATCATTATCATTCCATTAATACTGATCATTATATTGATACTATCATTATGATTAGCATATCATCACTATCATTTTTATTACTGCTATTATCACATTATTACTCATTATTATAATTATTATCATACATGTTATTATTAACATCGATACTGTTATTGTTATTAACATTATTAGTATAATCATTATGATAATTAACATTATCATCACTTATATTACCAACACTTTCGTCATTGTTATCATTTTTATTATCATCATTATTACTATCACCATCATCATTACCATTATCATAATAATTATATGTCATTATCATTGTTATTGATATCGTTCTCATTATCATCATCATCATAATTATTTTATTACTATTATCATTACTGTTATCATATTTTTTGCTAATATCATCATTGCCATTATCATTGTTGTTGTTGTTGTTATTATTATGATCATTATTTTTATTATTATTATTATTATTATTATTATTATTGCACTATCATCAACATTGTCATCATCATCCTTATTATTATTATCATCATCATCATAATTGTTGCTATTAATAGTAGTTCTATCTTATCACTATCATTATCATCCTCATTATTTCTCTAATTATGATATTTATCCTCATAATTGTTATCATCATTATCATTATAATAATCATTATCATGATTATTATCATTATCATTGCTGTTGTTGATACCAGTATTAAAATCATTAGTTTTGCCATTATGATAACATAACATATTTACAATCATTATCTTATTGTCTTTATTATTGTCATTATCATCATCATTATCATATCATCATTATTACTATCATCATTTTTGTTATCAGCATCATCATCATTATCATTATTGTTTATAATATTGATGCTGTTTAACACTGATGATTATCGTTGCTCTTATTGATTCTAATATTATCGTCATCATCATTAGAAGTAGTTGTTGTAGTAATAGTAGTAATAGTCTTAGTAATCATCGCTATTATCCTTATAATATAATATCCTTATATTCGTGATGGAAAATTTTATGTTTTGATATGTTTGAATGAATTAGATTTCGATTAACACATGTATTGTTCATCTTTTATTATCAGTCATCATTATCTTTTTACTTAAATATACTTTTTTTTCTTTCTTTGTTTATGTTTTTCTTTTATCACCATTACTATCATTATACAATACTATAATTAGATTAGAAATAACAGTATTATCATTTCCCAGGCATATTACTGGCATATATCTTTTTAACTTAATGTCGGAATCATCGTCATCATTTCGTTTGTTCTCTCTTTCGGTTTTAGTCCAGGTTCATGTTATGCAATATTTCATAACTGATGGAAAATGAGCTCGATCTAGATATTGATCTAAATCTATATACGGCATGACGGACTTAAAATAATTTTTTTCGACTTCACTTGTTCAATTCTATCCCCCTCTCTCATATTCTCTCTCTCTCTATCTATCTATCTCTAACTGAATAGACTAATGCAATTCGTTTTTCTGTGTTTCCTTGAGCAGCTTAATTCATTGATTACTTACATCTAATGACCATGTAACATATCATTGCTTTTTCATTTGACTATTCGTGGAAGCAATCTTTCCTTTATTGTAGACCACAGCAATCATTATAAATAACATTATCACTATTTAAAAGTAACTGTTGAACAGTATTTCCACGATGATATAAAGAGTTGATAAGGAAGGGACGTGACGGGAATATCTGTTTTTGGTACACACTATGGGGATACATTTGGTATACTGCTGTGTCTCATTCGTAGTTCATAGGTTTGGCGTTTCCATATAGAAAGAAGTAGACATGTTTGATTTATCCTCAAAGTTTGTCTGTGACATTCATGATAACATTTTTGTTTGTTTGTTTGTGTTTTACTTCTTAATAACAATATTGATGGTGCTACTGCTGATGTTAATTATAAGGATATAGATAATGATAATAAGGGCTCAGTGTTTTCGTTCTCATCCTTGCCGTTTGAATCTTGTCAATGTAAATAAGCTAACATGGAGGACCTCTGATGTCTGATAGCTCAATCTAAGACACGAGCCCATAGACGGCCATTGTCTACTCATTTTTGTTGCAAGATAAATTGGTCTTGGTAATCTATGATATGTATTTCTCATGTTCTATGGATTTTCATTACGGTGACATTACCTTTTCGTCCATCACACATAAAACTTCTGCCACTGTTCCACGCCTTCTTCTGTTACCACTGATTCACGTCTTCCTCTGTTATCACTGACTCACCCCTTTCTCTGTTACCACTGGTTCACGACTTCCTCTGCTTCCACTGACTCTCGTTCTTCTCTGTTTCCTCTGACACGTGGTTTCCTCTGTTTCCTCTAACTCACGTCTTCTTCTGTTCCTCTATCCCACATCCTCCTCTGCTTCCACTGGTCCACGTCTTTCTCTGTTATGACAAAACTCTGAGAGAACACCAATGACCAATCACCTTCAAGCAGTTATTAATTACGAACGGTGACTTTTCTCACAAGGACATCAGATTTATACATTTCATTTATATTGTCTTTCGCTCCGTTTTGTCTTTGGTATTAATATAATGATGGGGTTGAAGTATTTTCCTTCGTCTGTTCTCCTAATTTGGAATATCTGAGTCACGCTGTCTTTTGTTTTTGTTTTTCTCTTCTCTCTCTCTCTCTCTCTCTCTCTCTCTCGCTCTTGCCCCCCCCCCCCCCCTCTCTCTCTCTCTCGCTCTTGCCCCGCCCCCCTCTCTCTCGCTCTCGCTCTCTTTCTCGCTCTCTCT
>BOPN01000985.1:291506-294006 GCA_017312705.2 Penaeus japonicus
AAAAAAAAATGAAAAAAAAAAAAAAAAAAAAAAACAAGCGTGTTCACAATCGTGATTTTACCGCAGGCATTCCAGAGTGAGTATATCTCAGTCATTCGATTTTGTTGTAATTTTGTAAAAAAGCAAAAGCAAAAAAAAAAAAAAATCTTGTGAACATGATTCCCACACATGTCCTTGTGAGAAAAGGCGTTCGACTTAAATACGGGAAGAAGGCAAGCAGAGGCACACATCGCCGGCTCTGTCTCCCCTGCGAAGTCAAGCCAGTCATGACCCTTTCCCGTCTTTTGGTAAGGCAGCGATGTTTTAGTAGAATAGGCTGTCATAAACTTAATTCTGTCTCATTGGATTTGTGAATGTGATTTTGATTTTTTACTCATGATTATTTAATACTCCGAAAGATGTTACTTCTTTACTGTCACTCAATAAAAGAATGAATATATATTTTTCTTTTCTCTTTTTTCTCTCTTATCAGATCGTGGTTTTGGCCTTAATGGCAATGGTCTCCTCGGCCAAAGCTGGCGGAGGCGGATACGGAAGCAGAGGAGGCGGTGGAGGAGGTGCCTTTGGCAGTGGCGGTGGATTTAGTGGAGGTGGAGGAGGATTTGCTGGCCATGGTGGAGCTAGCGGCTTTGGCGGAGGTGCCGGAGGAGTGGGTGGCGGAGCTGGAGGATTTAGCGGAGGAAGCGGTGGGTATCGCGGCGGAAGAGGCGGAGGCAGCGTAGTCCGGGCGCCCCTGGTCGGTGTCGGAGTTCTTCCTAGTGTCGGCGGTGCCGGAGGACGAGGAGGAGGATCCTTTGGTGGAGGACAAGGTGGATCCTTCGGCGGTGGACGCGGAGGAGGATCCCTCGGCGGAGGACGTGGAAGTGGCGGAGGAAGCTACGGATGGTAATCATCTGTAATCTGGATATGCGACTGTAGTTTTAAATGAAATAAATACTTCAAAGGAACGAGGAGTTTCAAAATTTATCCCAATGTACAATAATACACAATAACAAAAGATCACATTTGACACTTTTATTTAAATAATAGTGTCTAAGCAACGAGGAAATCATGATATATGATCTTTATGTTTAATCTAAGGCATATTTTAATTCTATCTAAAATAAGACCTTTTCATTTATCATATGATATTTATATCTAATGACTTGCTTCTAAAAAAAATATATGCTTGATAAGATAGCATACATGCCACAATATGTATATAAATAGGAAGAGAGATGAATATGGAATTAAGTACAGATACATAGAAACAAACGGGAAAGAAATGATGACATTCATATGTAAGTATATATATATATATATATATATATATATATATATATATATATATATATATATATATATATATATATATATATATATATATATATACATATATACATATATAAGTATATATATATATACATATATACATTGCATTCATTTTCTGTATGGCCAGTATTTATGTTTATACATGCGTGTTGTGTACAGGAGAGAGATGAAACGGATAATGAAGAAAACAAAAGTTTCTGTAATTGTTGAAAATGATGAACAATTTCATAAAGAAAATAAGCTCTGCATTAATTTTACAACAAGCTTTATAAAATAAGATGTGGACAAGTCTCTTAAGATTTTTTAAAATTATTATTGCAGTCTATTATGTTTACCTAACATTATGAAAACCAATACACATGTACCACCTTATGCAGGAGCTTCTTTTTGATCTGGTAGTTACTTTTCCGTGATTTTCACATTACATCGGCAGAACAGAGTCGCTCTAAATGCGACCTCCTAAAGCGAAGGTCATGTGACCGAATGGTCTTTTCAAAGGTAACGTCAGGATTTTCCTTTCATAAAGTTGTTGCTTTCTTCTGTATATGTTACTCATAGCTACATAAAAACATTGCATTTTTTGTGAACGCGTTCAATTGTTTTCCTTTTCGTTCTCTCTTTCTCTCTCTCTTCCTATGCTACACACTCGACTCTGATACCGATAAGATAGAAGATCACACTTAATGACCATTGTGGTGCAACTATATTTCGGAGCACAGCTTTTTACTAGCCTCTCAACCAAGCTGTTTCCTCGCCAGTCTCAAAGTCCAGCAAAGTGAATTGATAGGCAAAGAAAAATAGTATCATATAATACGGATATAGATACATACGTACACACAAGCAATTGTATGTATATGTATATGCATATGTGTTATATGCTTGTGTATGGTGTATAAGAGACTAAAAAAAAGAAAAAAAAAAAAAAAAGAATATGAATATTTACATTACATTATTGTAATAAATTGAAAAAGGCGTAATCCTCTTTTGAAGATTTAGAGAACAAAGAGCTACTTATTGTTTAATCATAATGGACTTATCAAGCATAAGCCTTCCATTAGGTAATTCCCAGATTGCATATAGGCAATTGAAACAAAGTAAAAAAAGAAAAAAAATACCGACACTGTAAGGAATATTTCTTTTGTATAATTCGTGACTTGGACGAAGATTTCCAGATCTAAAAATCAAGGGA
>BOPN01000985.1:314006-321506 GCA_017312705.2 Penaeus japonicus
TGGCGGAGGAAGCTACGGATGGTAATCATCTGTAATCTGGATATGCGACTGTAGTTTTAAATGAAATAGATACTTCAAAGGAACGAGGAGTTTCAAAATTTATCCCAATGTACAATAATACGCAATAACAAAAGATCACATTTGACACTTTTATTTAAATAATAGTGTCTAAGCAACGAGGAAATCATGATATATGATCTTTTAGTTTAATTTAAGGCATATTTTAATTTCATCTAAAATAAGACCTTTTCATTTATCATATGATATTTATATCTAATGAATTGCTTCAAAAAAATATATGCTTGATAAAATAGCATACATGCCACAATATGTATATAAATAGGAAGAGAGATGAATAAGGAATTAAGTACAGATACATAGAAACAAACGGGAAAGAAATGATGACATTCATATATATATATATATATATATATATATATATATATATATATATATATATATATACATATATAAGTGCATATATATATATATACATATATACATTGCATTCATTTTCTGTATGGACAATATTTATGTTTATATATGTGTGTTGTGTACAGGAGAGAGATGAAACGGATAATGAAGAAAACAAAAGTTGCTGTAATTGTTGAAAATGATGAACAATTTCATAAAGAAAATAAGATCAGCATGAATTTTACAACAAGCTTTATAAAATAAGATGTGGACAAGTCTCTTAAGAATTTATTTTATTATTCTTGTAGTCTATTATGTTTACCTATCATTATGAAAACCATTACACATGTACCACCTTATGCAGAGAGCTTCTTTTGGATCTGGTAGTTACTTTTCCGTGATTTTCATATTACAGTACATCGGCAGAACAGTCACTCTAAATGCGACCTCCCAATCCGAAGGTCATGTGACCGAATGGTCTTTTCAAAGGTAACGTCAGGATTTTCCTTTCATAAAGTTGTTGCTTTCTTCTGTATATGTTACTCATAGCTACATAAAAACATTGCATTTTTTATGAATGCGTTCAATTGTTTTCCTTTTCGTTCTCTCTTTCTCTCTCTCTTCCTATGCTACACACTCGACTCTGATACCGATAAGATAGAAGATCACACTTAATGACCATTGTGGTGCAACTATATTTCGGAGCACAGCCTTTTACTAGCCTCTCAACCAAGCTGTTTCCTCGCCAGTCTCAAAGTCCAGCAAAGTGAATTGATAGGCAAAGAAAAATAGTATCATATAATACGGATATAGATACATACGTACACACAAGCAATTGTATGGATATGTATATGCATATGTGTTATATGCTTGTGTATGGTGTATAAGAGACAAAAAAAAGAAAAAAAGAAAAAAAAAATATGAATATTTACATTACATTATTGTAATAAATTGAAAAAGGCGTAATCCTCTTTTGAAGATTTACACAACAAAGAGCTACTTATTGTTTAATCATAATGGACTTATCAAGCATAAGCCTTCCATTAGGTAATTCCCAGATTGCATATAGGCAATTGAAACAAAGTAAAAAAAAAAAGAAAAAAAATACCGACACTGTAAGGAATATTTCTTTTGTATTATTCGTGACTTGGACGAAGATTTCCAGATCTAAAAATCAAGGGATCACCTTGGAATTCAAGGACATATCAAATGTCCTTGTTGAGGGAGTCGGTGTTTGGCATAAATACGGGAAGCAGGCAAGCAGAGGCACACACCACTGGCATTACTTCTACTGCTAAGCCAAACTAACCGCCAGTCATGATCCTTCACCACCATTTGGTACAGAATTGATAATTTTGGTTTTAGCTGTCATGAGCTTCTTACTGTGATATTAAAATTTTAAATACATTTTTTTCCCTTATATATACCGAAGAATAGGAAACATGCTATGTCTGTATTTTCAGTGAAAGAATATACTCAAGAACTGTCTTTCCCTTTTTAGGCCATGGTTTTGGCCTTAATGGCAATAGTGTGCTCGGCCAAAGCTGGCGGAGGCGGATATGGAAGCAGAGGAAGCGGTGGAGGAGTTGGGTTTGGCAGTGGCGGTGGATTTAGTGGTGGAGGAGGAGGATTTGCTGGCCACGGTGGAGGTAGCGGATTTGGCGGAGGTGCCGCAGGAGTAGGTGGCGGAGCTGGAGGATTTGGCGGAGGAAGCGGCGGGTATCGCGGCGGAAGAGGCGGAGGCAGCGTAGTCCGGGCGCCCCTGGTCGGTGTCGGAGTTCTTCCTAGTGTTGGCGGTGGCGGAGGACGAGGAGGAGGATCCTTTGGTGGAGGACAAGGTGGATCCTTCGGCGGTGGACGCGGAGGAGGATCCTTCGGCGGAGGACGTGGAAGTGGCGGAGGAAACTACGGATGGTAATCATCTGTAATCTGGCTATGCGACTGTAGTTTTAAATGAAATAAATACTTAATAGGAACGAGGAGTTTTAAAATTGATCTCAATGAACAATGATACACGAAAATAAAAGATTACATTTGACACTTTCATTCAAATATTTGTGTCTAAGCGACGAGGAAATCATGATATATGACTTTTTCATTTATCATATGATATTCATATCTATTGATTTAAAAACAAATATATATGCTTGATGAGATACTTATATACATAGGAAGAAAGAGAGATGAGTATGGAATTAAGTACAGATACATAAAATCAAACGGGAAAGAAATTATGACATTCATATATAAATAAATAGATATATAAATACATATATAAACACATATATACAATGCATTCATTTACTGTATGTACAGTATTTATGTATATACATGTGAGTTGTGTGCAGGAGAGAGATGAAACAGATAGTGAAGAAAAAATTAGTTTTTGTAATTGTTAAAAATGATGAACAATTTCATAAAGAAAATAAGCTCAGCATGAATTTTACAGCAGGCTTTATAAATGAGAAGATTTGGACAAGTCTCTTAAGAAACATTTTTTTTTATTATTCTTGTAGTCTATTATGGTTACCTAACATTATGAAAACCAACACACATGTATCACCTTATGCAGAGAGCTTCTTTTAAATCTGGTAGTTATTTTTCCGCGATTTTCACGTTACATCGGCAGAACAGAGTCGCTCCAAATGCATTAAAAATATTACTCATCTCTATGATTGAAGGGTCCACATTTACCCCCTAATGCGAAAGGTCATGTGACCGAATGGTCTTTTTTAAAGGTAACGTCAGGTTTTCCTTTCATAATAATTTAAGTTATTTGCTTTCCTCTGTATGTTATTCATATCTACATAAACACATTTCGTTTTTTGTGAATGCTTTCATTTGTTTTCTCTCTCTTTCTCTACTCCGATACCGATAAGATAGATCACACTTAATGACCATTGTGGTACAGCTATATTTCGGAACATAGCCTTTTACTGGCATCTCAACCAAGCTGTTTCCTTACCAGTCTCAAAGTCCAGTAAAATTAATTGATAGGCAAAGAAAAATAGTTTCATATAATACGGATATAGATACATACGGACACACAAACAAATGTCTGTATATGTATGTTTGTATGTGTTAAATGCTTGTGTATGGTGTATAAAAGAATAAAAAAAAGAATATGAATACGTACATTACATGACTGTAAATGATGATAATTATTTTAATAAGCATGACGGTGATAATGATGATAATGATTATAATGATAACAGTGAGGCTATCATTAGCAAAATGATGATAAAAATGATAATGATAACGAAAAGAAAAGAAAGAAAAAAAACAAAAAAATTAAACAAGTGGTGCTCACGATCGTGATTCTACCGCAGGCATTCCAGAGTGAGAATATCTTAGGTGCTCGAATTTGTATTCGTTTTGTAATAAACAAAAAATCTTGTGAACATTATTCCCACACATGTCCTTGTCAGAAAAGGCGTCCGGCTTAAATACGGGAAGAAGGCAAGCAGAGGCACACATCGCCGGCTCTGTCTCCCCTGCGAAGTCAAGCCAGTCATGACCCTTTACCGTCTTTTGGTAAGGCAGTGATGTTTTAGTGGCATTAGGCTGACAAGCTTAATTCTGTCTCATTGGATTTTTGAATGTGATTTTGATTTTTTACTCATACTTATTCAATACTTCGAAATATGTTACTTCTTTACTGTCACTCAAAAAGAGAATTAATATAATTTTAGTTCTTTTCTCTTTTTCTTTCATTCTCTTTTCAGATCGTGGCTTTGGCCTTAATGGCAATGGTCTCCTCGGCCAAAGCTGGCGGAGGCGGATACGGAAGCAGAGGAGGCGGTGGAGGAGGTGGCTTTGGCAGTGGCGGTGGATTTAATAGAGGTGGAGGAGGATTTGCTGGCCACGGTGGAGCTAGCGGATTTGGCGGAGGTGCCGGAGGAGTAGGTGGTGGAGCTGGAGGATTTGGCGGAGGAAGCGGTGGTTATCGCGGCGGAAGAGGCGGAGGCAGCGTAGTCCGGGCGCCCCTGGTCGGTGTCGGAGTTCTTCCTAGTGTCGGCGGTGGCGGAGGACGAGGAGGAGGATCCTTTGGTGGAGGACAAGGTGGATCCTTGGGCGGTGGACGCGGAGGAGGATCCTTCGGCGGAGGACGTGGAAGCCGCGGAGGAAGCTATGGATGGTAATCATCTGTAATCTGGATATGCGACTGTAGTTTTAAACGAAATAAATACTTCAATGGAACGAGGAGTTTTAATATTTATCTCAATGAACAATAATACACGATAATAAAAGATCACATTTGACACTTTTATTCAAATATTAGTCTAAGCGAGGAGGAAATCATGATATACAATCTTTTTGTTTAATTCAGGTGGTAGATTTAGTGGCGGAGGAGGAGGATTAGCTTGAGGATTTAGCGGAGGAAGGTGGGTATCACGGCGGAAGATGTGGAGGCAGCGTTATCTGTGTGCCCCTGGTGGGTGTCGGAGTTCTTCCAAGTCTTAGCGGCGGCGGAAGACGAGGAGGGGGAGGATCCTTCACTGGAGGACGAGGAGGAGGATCCATCGGCGGAGGACGTGGAAGTGGTGAAGGAAGCTATGTGTGGTAATCATCTCTAATCTGGATATGCGCTGTAGTTGCAATTTTTTTAATTCTATCTCGATGAACAATAATAAACGGTTTCAGGCGAGTGACACCCAGAATATGTATACTCTGTATTAGTGGTATATCCGGACTGGGCTGGAGTACGCGGCACCCGTGTGGCACCCAGGGCTTACACAGCAACAACATCAACGGCTGGAAAAAAAAATCCAAAAGCGCTGCTTCCGAATCATCCTGGGTGATTCCTACGTCAGCTATGACAACGCCCTCGCCCTCCTCAACGCAGTGTCACTGTTCGACAGGCGAGAGGCGCTAACGATGAGGTTTGGGCGCGACCTAATGCGCTCCCCGGACCACCGTCATCTCCTGCCACGTCATCTCCTGCCATCCATGCCCACAACACGCGTCACCGAAGTCGCCTTCAGCCCATCCGTTGCAGGACTGCTCGCTATAGAAAGTCAACCATTCCGTATTTCGTTAACAAAGTGAATGACTAAATGAGTCGAACGTTTTAGTTGTTTTTTATATACTTGTAAATCGAACGTTTTAGTTGTTTTTTTTTATCTACTTTTAATTCTAGTGTTTTAGCTGTTTTTTTATATACTTTTAATTCTAAAGCTTTTTCATATTGTCTTGCATTTTCATAAAGGGTGTTTTAAGTTTTAAACATTTTTATTTTAACATTGTAAACATTGTTATACTTCTTTTAAGGTATTTTTTTTATGTAAATCAAGACGAAATGTTACACGAATGTGTAACTTGTTTGATAAATAAACCATATATTATTATTATTATTCATAACGAAAACTCATATTTTACACATTTATTCAAGAATTACTGTCTAAACGACGAGATCATAATACATAATCTTTTGTTTAATTTAGTGCATATTTTCATTTCATCTAAAATAAGTCCTTTTCATTCATCATAAGATATTTATATCTATTGATTTGCTTCTGAAAAATATATACTTGTTAAAATAGCACACATACCTCGATATGCAGATACATAAGAAGAAAGAGAGATTAATATGGAATTAAGTAGAGAAACATAAAAATAAATAGAAAAGAAATTAAATTTATGTATATATATATATATATATATATATATATACATATATATATACATGTATATATTTATATTCATATATTTTTATATATACATAAATATATATAAATACAAGTACATATATATACATATACAATGTACTCATTTACTGTATGTACAGTATGCATGTATACATATATGTATGTATGTTTGTTTGCAGGAGAGAGATGAAACAGAGAGATAGGTGAAGAAAAATAAAGTTGTTGAAAATGATGAACAATTTTATAAAGGTTTCATACAAGAAAAGATGAGAACAAGTTTCCCAAGAAACGAATTTTTATCATTCTTATAGTCTATTATATTTACTTAACATTATGAAGCCCAACATACATATACTGCCGTATGTAGAGACCATCTTTTGTATGTGGTAGTTATTTTTCCGCGATTTTCACGTTACATCGGCAGAACAGAGTCGCTCCAAATGCATTAAAAATATTACTTATCTCTATGATTGAAGGGTCCACATAAATTTACCCCCTAATGCGAAGGTCATGTGACCGAATGGTCTTTTCAAAGTTAACGTCAGGTTTTTCCTTTCATAATGATTTAAGTTGTTGCCTTCCACTGAATATTACTCATATCTACATAAACACATTTCGTTTTTTGTGAATGCTTTCATTTGTTCTCTCTCTCTCTCGACTCCGATACCGATAAGGTAGAAGATCACACTTAATGACCATTGTGGTACAGCTATATTTCGGAACATAGCAGTTTACTGGCATCTCAACCAAGCTGTTTCCTCGCCAGTCTCAAAGTCCAGTAAAATGAATTGATAGGCAAAGAAAAATAGTTTCATATAATACGGATATAGATACATACGGACACACAAACAAATGTCTGTATATGTATGTTTGTATGTGTTAAATGTCTGTGTATGGTGTATAAAAGAATAAAAAAAAAAGAATATGAATACGTACGTTGCATGACTGTAATATATTATAAAAGGCGTAATCGTATTTGAAGATTTAGACAACAAAGAGCTACTCATCATAATGATAATCATAATGGAATTATCAAGCATGAACTTTCCATTAGGTAATTCCCAGATTGCATATTGACAATTGAAAAAAAAAAAATAATTCATAAAAAAATAAGTGATATAATTACCGACACTGCAAGGAATATTTCTTTTGTATAATTCGTGACTTGGACGAAGATTTCCAGATCTAAAAATCAAGGGATCACCTTGGAATTCAAGGACATATCGAATGTCCTTGTTGAGTCGGTGTTTGGCATAAATACGGGAAGCAAGCAAGCAGTGGCACACACCACTGGTATTGGTTCCCCTGCAAAGTCAAGCTAACAACCAGTCATGATCCTTCACCGCCACTTGGTATAGAATTGATAATTATATAGGATTTTGGTTGTCATGAGCTTGTTGCTGTGGCATTTAAATTTTGAATAGAGTTTTGTTTATTT
>BOPN01000985.1:329006-331506 GCA_017312705.2 Penaeus japonicus
AGACCAACATACATGTACTGCCGTATGTAGAGACCATCTTTTGAATCTGGTAGTTATTTTTCCGCGATTTTCACGTTATATCGGCAGAACAGAGTCGCTCTAAATGCATTAAAAATATTACTCATCTCTGTGCTTCAAGGGCCCGCATTTACCCCCTAATGCGAAGGTCATGTGACCGAATGGTCTTTTCAAAGTTAACGTCAGGTTTTTCCTTTCATAATGATTTAAGTTGTTGCCTTCCACTGAATATTACTCATAGCTACATAAACACATTTCGTTTTTTGTGAATGCTTTCATTTGTTCTCTCTCTCTCTCGACTCCGATACCGATAAGGTAGAAGATCACACTTAATGACCATTGTGGTACAAATTAAAATTGATCTCAATGAACAAGATACACGAAAATAAAAGATTACATTTGACACTCATTCAAATATTAGTCTCTAAGCGACGAGGAAATCATGATATATATGACTTTTTCATTTATCATATGATATTCATATCTATTGATTTAGAAAAAAAAATATGCTTGATAAGATACTTATATACATAGGAAGAAAGAGAGATGAATATGGAATTAAGTACAGATACATAAAAACAAACGGGAAAGAAATTATGACATTCATATATAAATAAATAGATATATAAATACATATATAAACACATATATATACAATGCATTCATTTTCTGTATGTACAGTATTTATGTATATACATGTGAGTTGTGTGCAGGAGAGAGATGAAAACAGATAGTGAAGAAAAAATTAGTTTTTGTATTTGTTAAAAATGATGAACAATTTCATAAAGAAAATAAGCTCAGCATGAATTTTACAGCAGGCTTTATAAAAGAGAAGATTTGGACAAGTCTCTTAAGAAACAATTTTTTTATTATTCTTGTATTCTATTATGGTTACCTAACATTCTGAAAACCAACACACATGTATCACCTTATGCAGAGAGCTTCTTTTGAATCTGGTAGTTATTTTTCCGCTATTTTCACGTTACATCGGCAGAACAGAGTCGCTCCAAATGCATTAAAAATATTACTCATCTCTATGATTGAAGGGTCCACATTTACCCCCTAATGCGAAGGTCAATGTGACCGAATGGTCTTTTTAAAGGTAACGTCAGGTTTTTCCTTTCATAATGATTTAAGTTGTTGCTTTCCTCTGTATGTTATTCATATCTACATAAACACATTTCGTTTTTTGTGAATGCTTTCATTTGTTTTCTCTCTCTTTCTCTACTCCGATACCGATAAGATAGATCACACTTAATGACCACTGTGGTACAGCTATATTTCGGAACATAGCCTTTTTCTGGCATCTCAACCAAGCTGTTTCCTCGCCAGTCTCAAAGTCCAGTAAAATGAATTGATAGGCAAAGAAAAATAGTTTCATATAATATGGATATAGATACATACGGACACACAAACAAATGTCTGTATATGTATGTTTGTATGTGTTAAATGCTTGTGTATGGTGTATAAAAGAATAAAAAAAGAATATGAATACGTACATTACATGACTGTAATATATTATAAAAGGCGTAATCGTATTTGAAGATTTAGACAACAAACAGCTACTCATCATAATAAAAATCATAATTGAATTATCAAGTATGAACTTTCCATTAAGTAATGCCCAGATTGCATATATACAATTGAAACAAATTTATTCATAAAAAAAGATAAGTAATATAAATACCGACACAGTAAGGAATATTTCTTTTGTATAATTCGTGACTTGGACGAAGATTTCCAGATCTAAAAATCAAGGGATCACCTTGGAATTCAAGGACATATCGAATGTCCTTGTTGAAGGAGTCGGTGTTTGGCATAAATACGGGAAGCAAGCAAGCAGAGGCACACACCACTGGTATTGGTTCCCCTGCAAAGTCAAGCTAACAACCAGTCATGATCCTTCACCGCCACTTGGTATAGAATTGATAATTATATAGGATTTTGGTTGTCATGAGCTTGTTGCTGTGACATATAAATTTTGAATAGAGTTTTGTTTATTTCTTATTTATACCGAAGAATAGGAAATATGCTACATCTGTATTTCCAGTGATAGAATGTACTCATGAACTGTCTTTCCCTTTTTAGATCATGGTTTTGGCCTTAATGGCATTAGTGTGCTCGGCCAAAGCTGGCGGAGGCGGATACGGAAGCAGAGGAAGCGGTGGAGGAGGTGCCTTTGGCAGTGGCGGTGGATTTAGTGGAGGTGGAGGAGGATTTGCTGGCCATGGTGGAGCTAGCGGATTTGGCGGAGGTGCCGGAGGAGTGGGTGGCGGAGCTGGAGGATTTGGCGGAGGAAGCGGCGGGTATCGCGGCGGAAGAGGCGGAGGCAGCGTAGTCCGGGCGCCCCTGGTCGGTGTCGGAGTTCTTCCTAGTGTCGGCGGTGGCGGAGGACGAGGAGGAGGATCCTTTGGTGGAGGACAAGGTGGATCCTTTGGCGGTGGAAGAGGAGGATCCTTCGGTGGAGGACGTGGAAGTGGCG
>BOPN01000985.1:334006-339006 GCA_017312705.2 Penaeus japonicus
ATATATATACAAATAACAAAACAATGAGATATGTATAAGTCAGATACAAAAGATCCCAGTCTAGGTAAAAATAAAAGATTTATATGATCCCTACATACTTAAATACCCGTCTGTCCTTCAACAAAGCATGAGAATTAACTCAATGAAGGTCACTCGTCCGAAACCAAAAGAAGCAAGCCAAAAAATGATACATATGATCCTCCATCGAAGCAACGGTATAGCAAAAAAGAAAAAGAAAAGAAAAAAAAAGGAAATAAATAAATAAACAAGCGGAGCTCACGATCGTGATTTTACCGCAGGCATTCCAGAGTGAGTATATCTCAGTCATTCGATTTTGAATTTGTAAAAAAAAAAAAAAAAAAAAAAAAAAAAAAAAAAAAATCTTGTGAACATGATTCCCACACATGTCCTTGTGAGAAAAGGCGTTCGACTTAAATACGGGAAGAAGGCAAGCAGAGGCACACATCGCCGGCTCTGTCTCCCCTGCGAAGTCAAGCCAGTCATGACCCTTTCCCGTCTTTTGGTAAGGCAGCGATGTTTTAGTAGAATAGGCTGTCATAAACTTAATTCTGTCTCATTGGATTTGTGAATGTGATTTTGATTTTTTACTCATGATTATTTAATAATTGAAAGATGATTTTTACTGTCACCACAAAGAACACGAATACAGATTTCTATTACCGCTCTTCGACGTATTTTGGCCTTACGCAATGAATCCGCCAAGCCGGCAGGTGATATGGAAGAGAGGCGGTGGAGGAGGTGGCAGCTTGCAAATGGTAAAGGATTTAGTGGAGGTGAGGATATCAGCGACACGTGGAGCCGTGACGGTGGCGAGTATGTGCGGAGGAGTGAGTGGTGGTGGCAGCCAGGTGATTTGGCGGAGGAAGCGGTGGTTATCGCGGCGGAAGAGGCGGAGGCAGCGTAGTCCGGGCGCCCCTGGTCGGTGTCGGAGTTCTTCCTAGTGTCGGCGGTGGCGGAGGACGAGGAGGAGGATCCTTTGGTGGAGGACAAGGTGGATCCTTCGGCGGTGGACGCGGAGGAGGATCCTTCGGCGGAGGACGTGGAAGCCGCGGAGGAAGCTATGGATGGTAATCATCTGTAATCTGGATATGCGACTGTAGTTGTAAATGAAATAAATACTTCAAAGGAACGAGGAGTTTTAATACTTATCTCAATGAACAATAATACAAGATAACAAAAGATCACATTTGACACTTTTATTCAAATATTAGTCTAAGCAAGGAGTAAATCATGATATTATAATCTTTTTGTTTAATTCAGGTGGTAGATTTAGTGGCGGAGGAGGAGGATTAGCTGGAGGATTTAGCGGAGGAAGGTGGGTATCACGGCGGAAGAGGTGGAGGCAGCGTTATCTGTGTGCCCCTGGTGGGTGTCGGAGTTCTTCCAAGTCTTAGCGGCGGCGGAAGACGAGGAGGGGGAGGATCCTTCACTAGAGGACGAGGAGGAGGATCCATCGGCGGAGGACGTGGAAGTGGTGAAGGAAGCTATGTGTGGTAATCATCTCTAATCTGGATATGCGCTGTAGTTGCAAAATGTTTAATTCTATCTTGATGAACAATAATAACCGGTTTCAGGCGAGTGACACCCAGACTATGTATACTCTGTATCAGTGGTACATCCGGACTGGGCTGGAGTACGCGGCACCCGTGTGGCACCCAGGGCTTACACAGCAACAACATCAACGGCTGGAAAAAATCCAAAAGCGCTGCTTCCGAATCATCCTGGGTGATTCCTACGTCAGCTATGACAACGCCCTCACCCTCCTCAACGCAGTGTCACTGTTCGACAGGCGAGAGGCGCTAACGATGAGGTTTGGGCGCGACCTAATGCGCTCCCCGGACCACCGTCATCTCCTGCCACCCACGCTGGGTACCATCCATGCCCACAACACGCGTCACCGAAGTCGCCTTCAGCCCATCCGTTGCAGGACTGCTCGCTATAGAAAGTCAACCATTCCGTATTTCGTTAACAAAGTGAATGATTAAATGAGTCGAACGTTTTAGTTGTTTTTTATATAATTGTAAATCGAACGTTTTAGTTTTTTTTTATCTACTTTTAATTCTAATGTTTTAGCTGTTTTTTTATATACTTTTAATTCTAAAGCTTTTTCATATTGTCTTGCATTTTCATAGAGGATGTTTTAAGTTTTTTATGTAAGACGAAATGTTACACGAATATGTAACTTTCTTGATAAATAAACCATATATTATTATTATTATTATTGATAACGAAAACTCACATTTGACACTTTTATTCAAGAATTACTGTCTAAACGACGAGGAGATCATAATACATAATCTTTTGTTTAATTTAGGGCATATTTTCATTTCATCCTAAATAAGACCTTTTCATTCATCATAAGATATTTATATCTATTGACTTGCTTCTAAAAAATATATATTTGTTAAAATAGCACACATACCTAGATATGTAGATACATAAGAAGAAAGAGAGATTAATATGGAATTAAGTAGAGATACATAAAAACAAATAGAAAAGAAATTAAATTTATGTATATATATATACATGTATATTTTTATATTCATATAGTTTATATATACATAAATAAATATATATATACATTTATATACAAGTACATATATATATATATATATATATATATATATATATATATGTATATATACAAGTACATATATATACATATATATATACATATATATATATATACACACATATATATATATATATATATATATATATATATATATATATATATATATATATATATATATATATATATATATATATATATATATATATATATATATATATATATATATATATATATATATATATATATATATATATATATATATATATATATATATATATATATAAATATATATATATATATATATATATATATATATATATATATATATATATATATATATATACATATATATATATATATATATATATATATATATATGTATATATATATATATATATATATATATATGTATATATATATATATATATATATATATATATATATATATATGTACATATATATACATATACAATGTACTCATTTACTGTATGTACAGTATGCATGTA
The DNA here is from genome assembly GCA_017312705.2 of Penaeus japonicus. Classification (NCBI taxonomy): domain Eukaryota; kingdom Metazoa; phylum Arthropoda; class Malacostraca; order Decapoda; family Penaeidae; genus Penaeus; species Penaeus japonicus. The sequence goes on from BOPN01000985.1 coordinate 337,109, forward strand.
TACATATATGTATGTGTGTTTGTTTGCAGGAGAGGATGAAACAGAGAGATAGGTGAAGAAAATTTTGTTGTTAAAAATGATGAACAATTTTATAAAGAAAAACTCTGCATGAATTTTACAGCAGGTTTTATACAAGAGAAGATGAAAACAAGTTTACCAAGAAACGAATTTTTATTATTCTTATAGTTTATTATATTTACTTAACATTATGAAGACTAACATACATGTACTGCTGTATGTAGACACCATCTTTTGAATCTGGTTGTTATTTTTCCGCGATTTTCACGTTACATCGGCAGAACAAAGTCGCTCTAAATGCATTAAAGATATTACTCATCTCTGTGCTTCAAGGGCCCACATTTACCCCCTAATGCGAAGGTCATGTGACCGAATGGTCTTTTCAAAGTTAACGTCAGGTTTTTTCCTTTCATAATGATTTAAGTTGTTGCCTTCCTCTGAATGTGACTCATAGCTACATAAACACATTTCGTTTTTTGTGAATGCTTTCATTTGTTCTCTCTCTCTCTCTCGACTCCGATACCGATGAGGTAGAAGATCACACTTAATGACCATTGTGGTACAGCTATATTTCGGAACATAGCCTTTTTCTGGCATCTCAACCAAGCTGTTTCCTCGCCAGTCTCAAAGTTCAGTAAAATGAATTGATAGGCAAAGAAAAATAGTTTCATATAATACGGATATAGATACATACGGACACACAAACAAATGTCTGTATATGTATGTTTTTATGTGTTAAATGCTTGTGTATGGTGTATAAAAGAATAAAAAAGAATATGAATACGTACATTACTTGATTGTAATATATTATAAAAGGCGTAATCGTATTTGAAGATTTAGACAACAAAGAGCTACTCATCATAATAATAATCATAATGGAATTATCAAGCATGAACTTTCCATTAGGTAATTCCCAGATTGCATATTGACAATTGAAACAAATTCATTCATAAAAAAATAAGTGATATAATTACCGACACTGCAAGGAATATTTCTTTTGTATAATCTGTGACTAATTTTAAGATTTCCAGATCTAAAAAATCAAGGGATCACCTTAGAATTCAAGGACATATCGAATGATTTTGCTAGCCGAGTCGGTGGCATAAATGCGGGAAGCAAGCAAGCAGAGACACACACCACTGGTATTAAGTTTCTAAAGTCAAGCTAACAACCAGTCATGATCCTTCACCGCCACTTGGTATAGAATTGATAATTATATAGGATTTTGGTTGTCATGAGCTTGTTGCTGTGACATATAAACTTTGAATAGAGTTTTGTTTATTTCTTAATACCGAAGAATAGGAAATATGCTACATCTGTATTTCCAGTGATAGAATGTACTCAAGAACTGTCTTTCCCTTTTTAGATCATGGTTTTGGCCTTAATGGCATTAGTGTGCTCAGCCAAAGCTGGCGGAGGCGGATACGGAAGCAGAGGAAGCGGTGGAGGAGGTGCCTTTGGCGGTGGCGGTGGATTAAGTGGAGGTGGAGGAGGATTTGCTGGCCATGGTGGAGCTAGCGGATTTGGCGGAGGTGCCGGAGGAGTAGGTGGCGGAGCTGGAGGAAGCGGTGGGTATCGCGGTGGAAGAGGCGGAGGCGGAGGCAGTGTTATCCGTGTGCCTCTGGTCGGTGTCGGAATTCTTCCTAGTGTTGGTGGTGGCGGCGTAGGTGGAGGACGAGGAGGATCCTTCGGTGGTGGACGCGGAGGAGGATCCTTCGGTGGAGGACGCGGAAGTGGCGGAGGAAGCTACGGATGGTAATCATCTTTCCACCTTTCGGTAATCTGGATATGCGATCAGGAATAGTAAAATAAAATAAAAAACTTCAAAAGAACGAGGAGTTTTAATTTTCAAGTCAATGGCCAGTAATGCATGAGAGGAA
>BOPN01000985.1:349006-351506 GCA_017312705.2 Penaeus japonicus
CATTTTCCATAACCACCACCGCTTCCACCTCCGCTACCTCCGAATCCACCGCTTCCACTTCCGCTACCTCCGAATCCACCGCTTCCACTCCCGCTACTTCCAAATCCGCCACCTGCGCTGCCGCTACCTCCGAATCCACCGCTTCCACCTCCGCTACCTCCGAATCCACCGCTTCCACCTCCGCTGCCTCCGAATCCACCGCTTCCACCTCCGCTACCTCCGAATCCGCCGCTTCCACTTCCGCTTCCAAAACCGCTGCTTCCGAATCCTCCGCCGCCACTACCGAATCCACTTCCTCCAACTCCGCCTCCTCCACCAGCAGGGAGCTGTCCACTTCCAAGGAAAACTGCAGGGAGCACACTTCCGCCTCCGCCTCCGCCGCCGCTACCGCTGCCTCCGCCGTATCCTCCTCCGCCACCGCCGCCGCCGCCAAGTGCGTTGCCGCCGCTGAATCCGCCAGCTCCTCTCCCTCCTCCATTTCCACCATTCACTCCACCAAATCCACTTCCTCTTTGACTGCCTCCTCCACCTCCTCTTCCTCCACCACCACCACCTCTTCCAAAACCTCCTGTTCCTCCTCCTCTCCCTCCTCCTCCTCCTCCTCCTCCTCCTCCGCCTCTTCCTCCGCCACCATCCCCTCCTCCGGCAGAAGTTACATACACCATCGCCATCACGGCCACCATCACCACCTGGAAGAATAGAAGTTGATTTAGCAATGTCCAATAGATGAAATTATGAACAAAATACTCCTCTTAATTACCTCAGCTTGTTAAAGCTCTAATTGCTCTATTTTTTCCCCTTTTGGTACAAATACACTAGATTCCTCACCAATGGGCGTTTCATAATCATGGTCTAATTTGCTTTTCTACTGCGAAAAGATCAGAGTTAGACAGACAAGTGTGGCATTGTTTGTATTTGTCCTGATATTTATACAAGGCAGGGCTTGCTGTCAGGGTTCCTTTACGGTTAACATATAGATATTTTTTATTTCATATGAAGGAGCACGTCATGCACTGCCCATAATTTGTGGGAGTTGCCGTTATTTGAACTTTATCTACATTTATGTATAATTCATATACAGGTAAATACATCATTATCCAATTTTAAATTATATTTAATTTGAGGGTATAGATATTCAGTTCCAATTAAAAATATTTCACTGAAAGAAAAGAACGTAAACAAAAATGATACAATGATTATTTTGCAGCTTAATGGCAAACCTGACCTTTCCTTCAAAAGCGAATCAGTTTTCAAAAACGGAAATCTGTGTGTGTCTATGAATGTATTTCTATATATATATATATATATATATATATATATATATGTATATATATATATATATATATATATATATATATATATATATATATACTTATATATGTATATATATATATATATATATATATATATATATATATATATATATATATACATATATATATATATATATATATATATATATATATGAATGTATATATATATATATATATATATATATATATATATATATATATATATATATATATATATGTATATATATATGTATATATATATAACGTCCTGTGTTTCAATTTGTTATGTATTTTTGAGAAAGACTCCGTCGAAAACGCGTCAAATACATCTCTTGCGTGTTTAGATATTCAGTCTCATTCATACCTTTTTTTATATATACACACACACGCATATATATATATATATATATATATATATATATATATATATATATATATATATATATATATATATATATATATATATATATATATATATATATGTATGTATATATATATATATATATATATATATATATATATATATATATATATATATATATATATATATATATCTCTCACTCTCTCTCTCTCTCTCTCGTTCTCTCTCTCTCTCTCTCTCTCTCTCTCTCTCTCTCTCTCTCTCTCTCTCTCTCTCTCTCTCTCTCTCAGGGAAACAAGCAGAAAATCACAAATAGGAGACATTGGAATAAAACAAATAATTCTATTTTTTTCTATCACATAAACGTTCGCTTATTTCATTCGCGACCGACAATTCGTTCCGTAAAATGCAACAAAATAAAACATTCATACAAAATAATAACAACATTAAAATACGAAAGTAAGAATCGAGGAAAAAGAAACAATTAATACGATCTGATGCCATGCGGTATTAACTTCTATGTCCCTCCGTTATAAGGCACAAAATCCCAAGTAAAGGGATTTTTTTTTCATTTCATTCCATTTTCCCGTAAATGATGGTCTAACTCAATTTTTTGGTCTTTATTTTTAAGTCTTAATGTATATTTATTGATATGATTTTTATGCCTTTGGTTAAATCATTTTTCAATGGGTATCATAATTCAATCTCCCTTTTTATGTATTTTTTTTATTATCATTTTTTTTTTATTATAGCCTTAACGTAATTTATGTCTTGGAATACACACACACTATACACACAAACAGCGTAAGTGACACGGACATATATATACAAATGTGTATATATGCAT
>BOPN01000985.1:364006-366994 GCA_017312705.2 Penaeus japonicus
AAATAAATAAATAAAATAAAAAATAAAGATAAAATAAAAGACCTAGTTAATTATAAAAAAAAAGTTTCAAAATCAACCTTTCAATTTTCCATTAAGTGAGATTTAAAAGGGTAGAGAGTAGAAATACCCCCAAAATCTAATATTGGGAAAATATAAAAAAATGTCAATAAAATCAGAGTTTTTAAATATTTTTCTTCATATAATGATGAGAAACAACGGGAATATCTCAACGATGTCCATATTTCCTAAAAGTCAATATGGAGAGAAATGCTAGAAAAGGTAGATATACATAGATGCAAGAATAATGCAAATTTCACGAATAAGATCACGATTCAAAAAGATTATGGTTATGTGTTTCCATTTTGGAATAATTTCAAATTTCCTCAGGCTATTGTATATACATTGATTAATTCAATTCGATATTTCTGGATAAAGTTTATTTGTTGAAAATATAATTCACAAAATAAATGACTCATTATATAGATTTAACAATATATTAACAAATAATTGCCCACCAAAACTTAATTACACTTATCATAGCAACCGTGTGTGTAATCAACACACGACATACATGAGCATACGGATATATAGATAAATATTGATATAAAAATAGGTAGTTCAGTATATACATAAACAGATCTATACATATATTTGTATGCGAGTCCATATGTGTGTTTTATGCGTGTGTGTGTGTGTGTGTGTGTGTGTGTGTGTGTGTGTGTGTGTGTGTGTATAATTTATAAACTAAAACATGAAGCAGATCTTCATCTTCTCTTCCTGCCACCTCTAGCGTTTACGGCGTCACTCCGACCACCCACAATTCGCTTACCAAAAGGGCGACCACCGCCCACACCTCTTACACGGCCCAACCCCTTATCACGAACACGGATCACTTTGATGTCGCCTCCGCCAAAACGGCCGACGATGATGACACGAATGGTTCTACCGCGGTTCGAATCACCACTCACAGACCTGCTAACAGAACCGACACCAGCTCTAGGTTCCTGCAGGGTTCCCTTGGCAATCCTGGGGATCCGAAACACGCCGTCGCTCACTGCCTTGTCTCTCTTGAAGGCGTTGTTGGGGAGATTTCGGACCCCGGTAAGCGGAATCCGGTGGACGGAGCCCCCAGCGCCCCCTTCGTCAGCGGGAATCAAGCTCGTAATTCCGATGGCGATGACACGAACACCCTGGCCGGATCTTCTTCCTGGTTGACCTTCGACCTTCGAGATGCTTATTCCATTTATCACAGCCGCCAGGACCATCTGGAGGAGGAAGGCACCGCGAAATCAATTTGTTGATTTAGAGTAAAGGTATTGATTTAGAGTAAAGGTATTTCCTACTGCAGAGAGAGGGTTAGGTACAATAGGAAAAAAAAAGAAAGAGGAAAAAAATATATATATTCATCACCACTGATGTCATTCAAGTTCATCGGTAGAAAAAAAAATACTGCGGATAACTGACGGGGTTTTGCTACCAACTCACTGTTAAGAAGATTCATGATATTCACTGTTGGTCACGTGAACCTTCATTTGCTGCGTCATTATCTTTAAGCTATACTCTACACACCAGTCATTAATTGCGAAACTTTTGTCACAGCACTTTTTTATATATATTTGTATATATATATATATATATATATATATATATATATATATATATATATATATATATATATATATCACGAAATGATAGGGCAGCGTAAGCCATGTTGTAAATCCCCTGCTCACCAGATGGCGCTGCGGAAGCATCACTCTCGCTTCAGGGTGCAGACAGTATGACCAGATGTATAGATGTGTCACACTGTCACACTTTACGACTCCTTTATATCAGGTCGTGGCTACCAGCTAGCCTCGAGGCACTGCGCAGGGCTACAGGTCGTGTAGCGAGCGACCCTTGCCACACAGCCTTTTGTAGAAGTGTAGCCTTCTTAAGTGTCCGGAACAGATTTGGAAAGAAAATTGCGAACAAGCCTGTCACCCTTGACTGGAGCCTTCTGTCAATCAGCTGTTTTGATTTTGAAATTACTAAGCGTTAATACCATCTCAAATTCTAAACGGTTATCAAGAGATGGCCGATATAAACAAAATATTATTTTACTCTCCTAAAGGGACATCAGAACATATCTTAGGGAATAAACTCGTCCACAGACGAGTCCACTGCAACATTCACCCTGCTACTAAAACTAAAACTCATAATCTAAGATAACCCCATTTATTTTTATTTTATTTTTTTCCTGCCGACTTGATCTCGTATCGCATTGTCGGCTTGATCGCTCTCATCAATAAGACGTCAGTGCAATGTTGCGATTATGGTCACTGTACTTATGAGGTCGAGAGGCGTTAAGTAAATGGCGCCATGAGGGTGTGGCTTCCACTTAAAGTGCTCTTTGGGATAGAGACGATATGGGGAACATGAAGTTGAGGTTAAAGATAATGATGAGCGTATTTCTTTTCTTTTTTTTCGAAAGAGGAAATCTGTATTCCATATATAAACTTCGCATAAAAAAAGGCCAATGGATTTCGTTTTCAATTATTACATTTCCAAATAACCAAAGACTTCCCTTTTTTTCCCGACAGGTCTTTTTCGGAGGTCTTTATGAAGGAAGGACACGCCCGAAGTCTTTCCAATTTCCTTGTTGCTGAGATAATGAAATGGTCATCGCGTGCCAGATGTTGATACTCTGACCATGGGACCTCCATTATGTGTGTGTTGTTTTCAGTGATCTTTGGTACTTTCATTACTTGATATACTTTTACGTGTTATCTTCATATTCGGTAATGGGTTTTAGGGTATTGGAAGGGTATCAGATGGCACAGGTGGTTCGTTTGACCTCCGATGTGAAATGTGGTTCGGTGTGTGTGTGTGTTTGCGTGATTGAGTTTGTGATTCATATGCTTTACATTATATGAGTGCATAGGGAAAAATGATGATATTGATGATAATAATAATGAGGAGATAAATATGTATATATATATATATATATAT
>BOPN01000986.1:12500-15000 GCA_017312705.2 Penaeus japonicus
CACACACACACACACACACACAACCACACACACACACACACACACACACAACCACACACACACACACACACACACAACCACATAAACACACACAGTCAAAATCACATACACAAACACACGCATACACACACCGACCACACAAAGACACAAAGAGCAAACACACACCCAAACACACAAGGCCCTAGAGTCGTCACCACGAAGAGTGTGCACGACCCTTCGAAAGCAGGGTGGAGGGGGACGCGGCTTTCGGAAAGGGTGTTTAGGCAGAGGCGCTTGCTTGGGCGGGGTCGGGTCGGGTCCGGGCGGTCCTGTTAGTCGCAGAAGAGCTTGGTTCTAACTAATACCCTAATCACACGCGTTGGTTTGATACGAAAGACGACGCCATCTGTTTATCCGGTTCTTCCCGAGGCTTTTATTATTGTCATGATCATCTGACGACTTACAATCTCACCGCCCTCGGTCGTTCTCACCATCTGCGTGACTTGGTCGAGAACAGGTCACCCACCACCCGCCATCTGCCTCGGACGGGCGTGAATGTCCCATCTGTTTAGAGAAGTCTGAATCCTCTTCTCATAAGCCCTGGCCATTAATATCTCGGGCTTCGGAAGGCTTGGCACAGATCCTATTTCATCTTCCTTATACAGTGCGCAGCTTGATCCCATCCCTTCGGGGCTCTCTAGTCTTGCTTGCTCAAGGTTCTCAGGCAGGTAGGCTAGGCTCGAGGCGGTTCCCAACATCCTGTGCACGTCCAGGTCTCGCCTGAACATACCTTGAAGTTGTCGTCGCGCCTTTTAACGAATTCTGGCTACGCTGCAATCACGTGTTGTTCTTACGGCCACGAAGTCATGGTACAATCGCCGTGTTGTTTATTAATTAATTAACACGAAATCTATTGGCGTTATGATGTTGTCTTTAGGGTCAAGGTTAGGCTATGGTATATGTGCAAAGTGGTCTTGTGATAGCAGCATGGTGAACCATCTGCAAAATTACATGACGAGGTTCTGAATCGCGTTCCGGCGTTATGGTAATGTACAAAGATATGCATCACCAGATTCGAGGCAAGAAGTGGGTCAGGGCCACCTATCAGCCTGTCTCCTCTGGTGGCTGCACTGTTCCAAAACCATGACAATAGCTTAGCCGAAAATGCAAAATATAAGACATAAAAAAAAAATAATAACACACACGCAATAATAAAAAAAACGAGGAAACGAGAAATAAATTTATTCATACAAGAAAAAGAAAAAACGAAAGCAGGGTAGTATAATGATAATCTCAAATATTAAGCATAACCTTCCATCCGTATTCAGAGCAGAAGGACGACCCCATCAGACAACGACCGCATCACAAGAGGCAGAAGAAACACGAATCCGCTTTTCTGCGTGCGTGTGGCGTGCAAGGGGGGTGGGGGGGTCCTTCGTGACCTTGTACAGGGTCACTGGGCTAGCCTCGGGCACGCCAAGGTGAGACGGAAGGAGAGAGAGAGAGAGAGAGATAGAGAGAGAGAGAAGAGGGGGGGGTAGGAGGAGCAACATAGAAACTGGATACCATTTCCCCTTTCTTTTGTTGTACCACTGAATAGGAAATGCGTATAATAGGTAGTAGTGTCCCTGGATTTGGTCATCTTAATTATTTCTTCTCATTCGGTTCCGGATATTAGTGTGATTAGTGTATGATTAATATTTTGCTGTTTATGGTTTATGTCGTTTACTACGCACTCTCATACGCACGCATGTAAATACATATATACAAACGAATAGCCTACGTTCATACGATAATTAATACATGCATGGATCTAAACACATATGCGCACACACACGCGCGCACATGATACTACATGGAAAAGAAATAATTAAAATATCATTATGAATATCAGGACACAAATAATACACACTGGTGAAGAAACACAAATAGAAACAAACACAAGTGTGATCATGTTAGCATAATGCTGAGACTTATACGAGTGCACAAATGTATGCACATATAAACACAGGCCTTTTATTCACAGAAAAACAACATAGATATTTACACACATACAAGCCCTGACCTGCACACGCAAAGACCTGCGACACAATGGCATGCACTCACATACCCACAAACATAGACCTGCAAAATAGACAAACACACATGCACGCGCGCAAACAAATAAAAAAGCACAGACCCACGAACACACACACACACACACACACACACACAAACATAAACTCCCGAAAAACATACACACACATTTACATACATACAACCACATCCTCTCCCCATCTTTCCCCATGCACTCATCCCTCCCCCCCCCCCCTCCCCACTTCCCCCACACACACATAACCCCATACCTTCACCCCACCCATCCCTCCCCACAGACACAAAACCCCTTCCCCTCCCCCCCACCCCCCCCCCAAAAAAAAAAATCACAAGGACCCCTCTCCACACACACACAAAACCCCTCCCCCACCTTCCAGCCCCCCCCCCCAAAAAAAAAAAAAAAAAAAAAAAAAAAAGCTCACAAGGT
>BOPN01000986.1:25000-32500 GCA_017312705.2 Penaeus japonicus
TCTTCTCCACCTCTCTCTCTGTTCCTTTCTCGCCCTCCTTTTCTTTTCCCACTATTGACCTATTTATTCTACCTTACTTTTGATCTATTTTCATCTGTCATTATGGCTTTATGTGACTCTCTCTCGTTTACTTTTTTTCCCTTTTGCTGTCTTTCTCTTTCTTATTCCCTCTTTCAGATTCTCTTGATTTATCTATCTATCTTTTGCAACTCTTTATCTTTCTATTTATCTATCTATTTATTTATCCATCTTTATCTCTACCTCTATCTATATATTTTTTTATCTATCTTTGTATCGCTGTTTCTATCTCTTTTTCTCTCTTACCCCATTGCTTCCTCTATCCATATATCTCATTTTCTAATCTACCCCCTTTTCTCTCTCTCTCTCTCTCTCTCTCTCTCTCTCTCTCTCTCTCTCTCTCTCTCTCTCTCTCTCTCTCTCTCTCTCTCTCTCTCTCACGCTTCTCTCTACTTCTCTCTCTCTCCCTCTCTCACTGACACACTCTCTCTCTCTCTCTCTCTCTCTCTCTCTCTCTCTCTCTCTCTCTCTCTCTTACACACACACACACACACACATTTCTACAATGCATCTTCTACTTTCTCGTGTCATCATCGTGATCTTTCTCTCTTCTCACCCCACTCCTGGCCAGTGTCATCCGCCCTCCCTCAAAGTCTAATGGAAAATTTGTTTTCAAAAAAGGCTTCCGAGTGACGATGCAAAATGGTGTCATCTCCTGACTGTCTCATCATCATTTTCTGTTCACATTTTGCAACGTGTCAGAATGCATCGCTCACCGCTTCTGCTTGTATTTTTCAGGTCATGTGTTTGCAGGGGATATTGCTGAGTCTTTACGCTGTTTTAGGTGGGTTTGGGGTTTGGGTCTTTTTGTGAATCTGTTTTTCATTCTCTGTCTTTCTCTCTCTTTATTTTGGGCTCTCTCTCGTTCTCTCTCTCTCTCTCTCTCTCTCTCTCTCTCTCTCTCTCTCTCTCTCTCTCTCTCTCTCTCTCTCTCTCTCTCTCTCTCTCTCTCTCTCTCTCTCTCTCTCTCTCTCTCTCTCTCTCTCTCTCTCTCTCTCTCTCTCTCTCTCTCTCTCTCTCTCTCTCTCTCTCTCTCTCTCTCTCTCTCTTTCTTCCTCTTAAATTTCCAATCTTCTCCCCCTCTCTCCTTCCCTCCTTCACTCCCTCTGTTCGACCTATCTCTTTCTCCGTTCGATTGTCTCCCTCTTACCACTCTATTCTCCATATCCTATATTCCCTTTCATTCTATATCTCTCTCCCATCATCCTCCCTCCCACACTACACCCTTTATATATTATATTACCTTAAGAACAAGATTACAAACACAGACTCCATGTGAGACACAGCCATATATCAAAGGTGGTTACTGCGAGCTATTCCTGCGTGCGTGTGTGTATGTGTGTGTGTGTGTGTGTGTATGCGTGTTTACATGTGTGTGTGTGTATGTGTGTGTGTGTGTGCGTGTGTGTGTGTGTGTGCGCGTGTGCGTGTGTGTGTGTGTGTGTGTGTGTGTGTCCAGTGTGCAGAGTCCAGCCTCCTTTAGTATCTGCCGTCGGTCCATTTTTGGCTGTTTGGGTTGTGATAGGGTTAGCTGCTGTAGGGTTTCTGTAAGGATGGGAAAAGATAAGAGAGGGAAGGACGGAGGAGAAAGAATGAAAGGAAGGGGAACGAGGGAAAGAGAGAAGGCAGAAGAAGGAGAATTAGAAAGATAGAGAGATGACAGATGAAGCGAGGAGGAAGATAGGAAAAAAAAGGAAAAGAATTAAAGAAAATATGGTGGCGAGAAAAATATTACGAATGAGGGAAGCCAAAAAGAGAAGAGAGGGAGAAAGAGAGAGAGAGACAGAGAGAGATAGAGAATGAGCGAGAGAACGAGAAAGAAAGAGTAAGAGCGAGAGCGAGAGAGAGAGAGAGAGAGAGAGAGAGAGAGAAAGAGAGAGAGAGAGAGAGAGAGAGAGAGAGAGAGAGAGAGAGAGAGAGAGAGAGAGAGAGAGAGAGAGAGAGAGAGAAGGCCGACTGAAGATGAGGTTATGAGGGCGAGTGCTGTGATGACCGCCACAGACACATCATGTGATTCGTCCACCTCGTCGAATCTGTTTGATCTCTCTCTCTCTCGCTCTCTCTCCTTCCCTCATCACTCCCCTTTCTCTCTCTCTCTCTCTCTCTCTCTCTCTCTCTCTCTCTCTCTCTCTCTCTCTCTCTCTCTCACCCTCTCTCTCTCTCTCTCTCTCTTACATCATGGTGGAGAACTGATTGTTGCATGAACTATTACGCAACATGCATGCTATATAAGATAACATCTAAGTTGATAACGCTGTTGAAATTAAACTGATTTTGTACAAAGAACCGATTTTCTGCAAAACAATGAAGCAAGCCATATTTATATTCTTTTTTTTGATATGCTGTAACTTCCACTTCAACTTTTTTTTAATCCTGAAGAGACAACACACACGCAAGGAGAAGGAGGAAGAGGAAGAAGAAGAGGAAGAGGAGGAGGACGAAGAAGAGGAAGAGCATGAGAAGGAGGAGGAGGACGAAAAAGAGGAAGAAGAAGAGGAAGGGGAGGGGAAGGAGGATCTCTCTCTCTCTCTCTTTCTCTTTCTCTCCTTCCCTCATCACTCCCCTTTCTCTCTCTCTCTCTCTCTCTCTCTCTCTCTCTCTCTCTCTCTCTCTCTCTCTCTCTCTCTCTCTCTCTCTCTCTCTCTCTCTCTCTCTCTCTCTCTCTCTCTCTCTCTCTCTCTCTCTCTCTCTCTCTCTCTCCCCCCCCCCCCCCCCCCCCCCCCCCCCTCTCTCTCTCTCTCTCTCTCTCTCTCTCTCTCTCTCTCTCTCTCTCTCTCTCTCTCTCTCTCTCTCTCTCTCTCTCTCTCTCTCTCTCTCTCTCTCCCTCCCCCCCTCTCTCTCCTTCTCTCCCTTCTCCCTCCCTCCCTCCATCTCTCTCTCTCGCCTCCTTCTTATTCGGAGATGCACAACCTAATTGGACAGACGGAGAGAGATGAGTTTATTACCTGTTCAGAATCAGAACTTGCTGTTGAAGGCTTTGCGAAATGAATGAATGAATAAATTGAGGATGAACACATGAATAAATTGTGGGTTAATGAATATATTCACGGAGGGTGGACGTGAGAATAGATTAATGTAGTAGTAGGTCTTGTATACATGCATTAGTAAATAGATAAACAATTATATATTATGTGGAAATAATTAGTTAGGCGTTATATACGCTATGCCTGACATAAAAGAGATAAATAAGTGATAAAAGAATGAATAAATAGATAAAATAATAGAAGACCAAGTAAACAAAATTTAAAATAAAAGATATCACCAAATACATATACAAATACAATTAAAAAATAACACAGCCATGAGAAACGATCAAACAAGCAAAGAAACAAACACCAGACGAGCGAAAGAGTCACCTGACGGCGGCGACGGAGGGAGAGGGGGGAAGGGTGGGAGGAAGGGAGGGTGGGAGGAGGAGGGGGAAGGGAGGGAGGGAAAGTGGGAAGGGACGGAGGGAGAGGGGGGAAGGGAGGGAGGAAGAGGGGGGAAGGGACGGAAGAAGAGGGGGAAGGCAGGGAGGAATGGAGGGAGAGGGAGGAAGGGAGGGAAGAAGGTAGAGTGGAAGAGGGGGGAAGGGAGGGAGGAGGAGGGGGAAGGGAGGGAGGAAGAGGGGGAAGGGAGGGAGGAAGAGGGGGAAGGGAGGGAGGAAGAGGGGGAGGCAGGGAGGGAGAGGTGGGAAGGGAGGGAAGAAGGTAGAGCGGAAGGGAAGGGGGATATATATATATATATATAAAGAGAAGAAAAATAACTTAGAAAAATAAATAATTGAAGCTGACAAAGAAAATAAAGTAAAATATGAAAAAGGAATATCTTATGAGGATTAATGTAAGAAAATAGGGGGGGGCTGGATTTTACCTTGACACATAAAGGATACGTGAATCGAGTTTTTGCATTGACCTTGACGGGGATTTCTAGCACCTCGGAGCGAAGGAGAAGTCTTGTTTTTCTTGAGAAAAGACTGGAAGCTTGACGCGGCGGTGTGTGGAGGGGAGAAAGCGAGAAATGGAGAGAAAAAAGAGCGAGATAGGAAAGAGTAAAAAGAGAGATGGGAGGGAAGGAGAGAGGGAGAGAGAGGGAAGGAGGGAGGGAGAGAGAGAGGGGGAAGGAGGGAGGGAGGGAGGCAGAGGGAGGCAGAGAGTGAGGGAGGGAGGGAAGGAGAGAGAGAGAGAGAGAGAGAGAGAGAGAGAGAGAGAGAGAGAGAGAGAGAGAGAAAGGAGAGAGAGAGAGAGATGAGACATAAATTCTATCATTTCACATCTTACCATTGATATATCTACATCTCCCCAACTACTTAATACCATATCATATATTTCCAAGTGATAATGCAAAAGTGTCATATAATCTTCATGTTATTATCACCCTTACTGTATCCATAGACGATTCTTATGAGTCCCATCCTAACTTATCTTAATGGTGCATTAGGCTGTCGGGAAAGTAAATAACCGTTGTCTCCCAGGGAATCACTTGTCATTTCAAGAACTGATATGTATACATACACATAGACAAACACATATACTGACAAGTAAGTATACGCACACACATGTTTACACTTACCACACACACAAACACACACACACACACACACAAATACACACACACACAAACGCACACAGACACAAACAAAACTTAAAAAAACAAACACACACTTATTTACACACACAACCACCCACACACAGCCATGGAAACACACTCAAACAAGAAAAACAAATCAAAGACCCACTTAAACCCGCCCCCGCCCCCACCCCCCCAAAAAAAAAAATCAGCATCATCAGCAGGAAGACCCACTTAACCCCCCCCCCCAAAAAAAAAATAATAATAATAATAATAATAAAAAAATAATAATAATAATAATAAAAAATAAAAATAAAAATAATAATAATAAGATAAATAAATAAATAAATACATAAATAGATAAAAATCTTCAGCATCTTCATCAGAAAGGAGACCACCTTAAGATCTGACCAAATCAAAGACCGCGCCGGGATTATCTTGAGCGGTGATAGCTCAGGATCTTGATCAATTCTTATCAACATCAAATATGGCGACGACTCGAGGCCTCGTTTCTTATCAGCTGCAGCATCGATAACGAGAGAAAATAGCCTTTACTTGTTATCAGTGGAAATCGGAGCATTGTAGGTTATGGGAGCCGCGTAGGCGTTTTTATCTTGCAACAATCGGTCAGTTGCACGTTCAATGCCTCTGTCATCGACCTCTCTCGCTCTCTGACCCTTGTGGCATGACCTTATATGGCGTGCCAGACATGAGGTCACGGGCGCTTTTGGGGACAGTGATGAGAAACTTTCATTCACCCCCTCTCCTCTCTCTCTCTCGTTCTCTCTCTCTCTCTCGTTTTCTCTCTCTCTCTCTCTCTCTATCTCTCTATCTATCTATCTATCTATCTATCTATCTATCTATCTCTCTCTCTCTCTCTCTCTCTCTCTCTCTCTCTCTCTCTCTCTCTCTCTCTCTCTCTCTCTCTCTCTCTCTCTCTCTCTCTCAATCTCTCTCTCTCTCTCTCTCTCTCTCTCTCTCTCTCTCTCTCTCTCTCTCCCTCTCTCTCTCTCTCTCTCTCTCTCTCTCTCTCTCTCTCTCTCTCTCTCTCTCTCTCTCTCTCTCTCTCTCTCTCTCTCTCTCTCTCTCTCTCTCTCTCTCTCTCTCTCTCTCTCTCTCTCTCTCTCTCTCTCTCTCTCTCTCTCTCTCTCTCTCTCTCTCTCTCTCTCTCTCTCTCTCTCTCTCTCTCTCTCTCTCTCTCTCTGTGTTCTCTTCTCTTTCTCTCGCTCTCTTTCTTTGCTTATTTCACATATCTCTTTCTCATTGTTTATTATTTCCCCCCGTTCCTTCCTCACCCTCCCTTATTTTTCCCCTCACTTTTCCCTAGTCTTTCTCTCCATTTCCCTTTCCCTTACGCTCACTCACTAATCCTCCTTTTCCTCCCCTCTCCATTTATTCTCTCTTAAATCCTCCTCTCTCTTTCCCTTTTACCATCGTCTCCTTACTCTCGTTCTCCCTCAATCCTCCTTTATCAACCCTCTCCATTTATTCTCTCTTAAATCCTCCCCTCTCTTTCCCCTCCGCCCTCCTCTCCTTACTCTCGTTCTCCCTCAATCTCCCTCTCTCTCTCGTCTATTCTCTCCCCTCAGATCCTTAGCCAAACAATGCTCGACCTCTTTTGGACTGAATCAGTTCGGGGAAAATCAGGTCAAATGGTGACCCTTTCTGCTTGGTAACAATAATCACTAAGATCTAGAACGAGTGAATGGTTTTATAAGAAGGGCTTTTGACGAGAGGGGACGGAGAGGAAGGGAGGGAGGGGAAGGGGGGTGGTTGGAAGGGAGAGGAAGGGGGGGTGGAAGGGAGGAGGAAAGGTGGTGGGTGGAAGGGAGGAGGAAGGGGGGGTGGGTGGGAGAGAGAAGGAAAGATGGTGGGTGGAAGGGAGGAAGAAAGGTGGTGGGTGGACGGGAGGAGGAAAGGTGGAGGATGGAAGGGATGTGTGTGTGATGGATTAGGAGAGGGGAGTGTGGTGGAAGGTGGAGTATGGGTGGAAGGGTGGTGAAAGGAAGGTGATGAGTGGAGGATAGGCAGGAGATGGAGGGTAAGTGGAATAACGTGAGGAAAGGCGGAACGTGAAATCGGGTGGAGAGTAAAAGATAAAGTGGAAAAGTGGAAGACAGGAAATAATTGGAAGTATGGTGGATAGTAAAAGGTGGAAGGCAACAGCATAAGAAGAAGGGTGGTATGAAGGACTTCGAGGAAGGGAGGAGATAGCGGAGGGTAGGAGAATAATAAACATAATAAAAAGGGAAGGATTGAAGGTTACAGAGCATAGTCAAAAAGAAAAAAAATGAAGATATAGGTATACAAAGAGTGTAACAAATAAAACGAAGAATGTTCGTAACGGTGCAGAGTGATGTCAGGAATACCCCCCCCCCTTCCCACCCCCATCCCTACTGCTGACGTCTGGTGTCAGGAGCAAAAATCACCAGCTGATCATGCCTCGGCCGAAGAATCATTAAGCTGACGTAAAAGATGTCAACAACACTGCAACATCTGACTCGTAAAGAAAAAGTGATATTGTTTTTAGTATCTTTACAGCAAGTTGCTCGAAGTTGGTGAACTGTCTTTTGTTTCTCTGTGATGGTGACGACACTGTTAAAGTATTTTGAAGGAACGTAACTGAGTGAGAGAGAGGAGAGTGAGTGAGAGAGACAGAGAGAGAGAGAGAGAGAGAGAGAGAGAGAGAGAGAGAGAGAGAGAGAGAGAGAGACAGAGACAGAGACAGAGACAGAGACAGAGACAGAGACAGAGACAGAGACAGAGACAGAGACAGAGACAGAGACAGAGAGACAGACAGAGAGACAGAGACAGAGACAGAGACAGAGACAGAGACAGAGACAGAGACAGAGACAGAGACAGAGACAGAGA
>BOPN01000986.1:42500-52500 GCA_017312705.2 Penaeus japonicus
GGGAAGTAGGGAGAGAGGAGGAGAGAAGGAAGAAGGGAGGGAGGTAGGGATGGAGAGAGGACGGCAGGAGGGAGAGAGGGAGGATGGGAAGGAAGAAGAGAAAAACATACATACAGACAGAAAGAAAAACAAACAAACGTCAGAAAAGGATCGGATTCCCCGTTTGTGGTCGTGGAAAAAAATAGGTAAAAAATAAAAATAAAAGAGAGAGAGAGAGAGAGAGAGAGAGAGAGAGAGAGAGAGAGAGAGAGAGAGAGAGAGAGAGCGAGAGAGAGAAAGAGAGAAAGAGAGAGAGAGAGAGAGAGAGAATCCTCCTTGTCGTTTCGCTCGCTCCTCTCTGTTTATACAGGTGAATCCTACACTGCTTTATAAGGTATCGCCCTCAGCCCGCCCACCGCAGCGCCCTAGGAACTGTTGGGGGGGAAGAAATGGTTAAGGGAAGGAGGGTGGGTGGGGGGGGGGGGGGGGGTGGGGGGCTAAGGTAAACAACTTCTGGGTTTGTAGGTTTTTTGTTGTTGTTTGTTTGTTTTGGTTTTACTTTTCTTCTTGTTTCACTCTGTTTCTATATGTTTTCTTTTTTTCTCTCTTTTTACTGCATAAGTTATGTCATATCTAATTTTTTGAGCGCTCTCTCTCCCTCTCCTTCTTTCTTAGTTTCTCTCTCTCTCTTTCTCTTTCTTTCTCTCTCTCTCTCTCTCTCTCTCTCTCTCTCTCTCTCTCTCTCTATATATATATATATATATATATATATATATATATATATATATATATATATATATATGCCTGTCTATTTATCTATCTATCTACCTATCTATCTATCTTCATTTATATATAAACTACTAGTTAATTAGCATATCGATGTTGAATTTTATCCGTGCCTATCTTTTCACTCCCATGAGACGCTTACAGATTTGAGTAGGCCTATTCGATACGACTAGCTTAAGCTCCCCCCTCCCCCCCTCCCTCTTGAAAATGATAATGCACGAGAAAAGATACTCTAGGAAGGGGGAAGCTAGAAAAAAAGGTTTGAAGATTAAGGGAGAAGAAGAAGAAGGAGGAGGTGGTGATGGTGGAGAAGGAGGAGGAGGAAGAAGAGGAGGAGGAGGAGAAGAGTAAGAAAAAGAAGAGGAAAAAGAAGTTAGAGGAGGGGGAGAAAAAAACAAAAAGGAAGAGAAGTAAAATAAGAGAAGAAAATGGTGTAGAAGAAGAAGAAATGAAAAAAGAAGACAAAGGAGAAGTAGTGGAAGAAGAAGAAAAAGGAGAATTAGAAGAAAGAAAACCACGAAGAATTTATCTAAGAAAAAAAAAAACAATGACAAAAGCAAACAAAGAAAACACAAAACAACAAGCACACATCCTGAGCCATTTAATTGCTACCTTTGTTCTCTCGTGAGACAAGTATCCGGGAAAAATCTCTAACTCGTGTGTTAAGCTCCAGGGTGCGTCGACGGAGGCACCATTTAGAACAGGGTTATGTTACGGTATTTGATTCGGTTAGCCTGGATGTAACTTCGGGTTGGGTTATGGCGTTTTGGTTCACTCTTTCGTGAGCTTAAACTCGGGTTGTGTTACGGTGTTCGATTCGGTTAGTCTGGGTGCAACATCGGGTTGTGTTACGGGCGCTTTGTTACTTTTTTTTTTCTTTTTTTCTTTTGTTTTGAACTCGATCTTGGTTTAAAATCGGGTTGTGTTATAGTCTTCGTTCAACCCAAATCGGTCGAGAATGGGAATGTTCTATGGTGTTCTGGTTGACTTGGGTTGTGATTTACGTTGTCTTAGTCTTAAATTGGGTTGTGTTATAGCGTTGTGATTTATGTTTTCTTGGACTAAAACCGGGTTGTGTTTCATCTCACGTGTTAAAGCGTCTTGATTTGCTTTTTGTGTTTCGGTCGCTATGTAAAGTCAGGTGAAATCTGGCATTTTAATTACGTGTTTTTCAACCACCATCATCATCATCATTGTTATCATCATCATTATCATCATCATTATTATCATCATCATCTTCATCATCGTCATCATCATCATCATCATCCTCATCGTCATCATCATCTTCGTTATCTGCATTAAAATTATTATCATCCTTGTCATTAGCATCATTATTATCATCATCACCATCATTAGTAGGAGCGGTAGTAGTACTATCACTACTATTATTATCCTCATTATCATCATCACCATTATCATTGCCATCAATATCATCATCATCATCATCATCATAAGCATCATCCTCACCATTATTATCATCATCATCATCATCATCATCATAATTACCACTATACTTTACAATGCATTTTTTTTTAATATTATGTTTCTAATGCTAATGATGCATCACGAACGCCAATTAATAGAGAAAAAAAATAATCAGAGAACAATTGTAAGATTGATACCATGAAGAAAAAAAAGTATATAGAAATTTTTTGAAAACAGTTACGGCCCCAAAACAAAACAAATAGACAAACATGACCAAGCTGTACAAACGTTTTGCTTCCGTGGAATATGCTTGTCTATCCCCCCTCCCCCCCTCTCTTTCCTCCTCCACCCACCTCCCCTCTCTTCCCTCCTCCACCCCCCCTCTCTTCCCTCCTCCACCCCCCTCTCTTCCCTCCTCCACCCCCCCACCCCCCGCTGCAACTCTTCACTCCCTTACCCTCCCCTCTCTTCCCCCACCCACCTTCACTCTCTTCCCTCCTCCACCCACCTCCCCTCTCTTCCCTCCTCCACACACATCCCAGCTCTTCACTCCCTCACCCTCCCCTCTCTTCCCTCCTCCATCCATCCACCCCAGCTCTTCCCTCCCTTACCCACAGCCCAGCTCTTCCCTCCTCCACCCACCTCCCCTCTTTTCCCTCCTCCACCCCACCAGCACTTCCCTCCTCCATCCACCTCCCCAGCTCTTCACTCCTCCACCTACCTCCCCTCTCTTCCCTCTATCCACCTACCTCCTCTTTCTTCCCTTCCCTCTTACCTCTCTTGCCTCCCCTACTACCTCCTCTCTCTTCCCTCCCCCACCTACCTCCCCTCTCTTCCCTCCCCCCACCCACTTCCTATCTCACCCCTCCCCACCCACCTCCCCTCTCATTCCTCCCCCCACCCACCTCCCATCACCACCTCTTTCACCCCTCTCCCACCCACCTCCCCTCACCTCCCCTCTCTTCCCTCCCTATCCAACAGCCCCCCCCCCGCCCCCAAACAACCCCACCCCAACCCCTCCTATGGCTCATACCCCCCCGCCCCCTCGCCGCCCTCTCCGTTCACTCTCTTTACCTCGTTTCACCGCCAGTGTTCAATGAGCAGAGAAACCTCCAGTGACTAATCTCCGGAACTTCCAAATACACGAACAGTTCACCTGCGCGAGTCGTTCACCTGTTTCTACTTCTTGTTCTTCGTTTTGTTCTTGATCTTGACTTTTTTTGTTTATTATCGTGATGTTATTGTTGTTCTTATTACTGATGTTTTTTTATTTTTTTTTTTTTTTTTTTTAGAGGTATTATTGTTATTGCTATTGTTACTATCAGTATCATTGTCATAATGAATGTCATTATCAACATTTATCATTATTATGATGATTATTATTATTATATCGTTTGTTGGTATTATCCTTTTTATTATCTTACAATTTCAATTGTTATTATCATTATTATCATCATTATCATTGTCACCATTATTATCATTATCATTATCATTATCATCACCATTATTATTACTATTATCATTATCATAGTTATTATTATCACCGCTTTTATCATCATTTTTATCTTCATCATTATCATTATTACTATTTTCCCCATTATCATTATCACTATTATTATGATCATCATTAGTAATGGTAGTAGTAGTGTGATTATCATATTTCTTATCATCATCATCATTATCAATGTTGTTATTACTATTACTACTAGTATTATCAGTATAATTGATATTACCATTGTTATTATCAATATCATTATTATCATTATCATCATTATCATTCTCATAATCACCATATTCTACATTATTGTTATTATCATAATTATTTTTGTTATAATCATCATTAATATCCTTATCATTGTCATTATCAACATCTTAGTCAAAAAAAGAAAAAAAAAACTAATAAACAGTGATAATTTGATATAGATGAGATGAGATATTCATAATAATGATAACTATGATAACTATCATAGCAGGGAAGAATGTAAGTATTAAATTATTATGAGAGCATTATGATCAGAATTATATCACGGAAAATATGTCCTTTGTAATCATAAAGCTAATAATAACACATGAAAGAAACAAACAGGAAACAAATAAACAATTACACACCACGTCAACAAGACGAACAAACAAAAGCACACTACAGGTTCCCCTTACAAAGCAAAAAAAAAAAAAAAAAAAAAAAAATCTTAAACAGAGCTCTCCTTTCTAAAGTCTTATAACCAACTTACTTATTTCTTTATCAACTTAATGCCATGTCATCTCTACGCATATCACTTCCTGTTATGCCGTATGTGTAAAAGAGCTTACGTCATCATCACGAAGGAAGATGGTCTCATTCTGTATAACTTATGCCAGTCCGCGTCTACTGTAGGCAACTCCTTATAAGGTAAGGTAGATGTGTGTGAAGGATTGGGGGAGGGAGGGAGGGTGGAGGGAGGAGGTGGGAGGGAGGGAGGGTGGAGGGAGGGGGTGGGAGGGTGGAGAGGAGGGAAGGAGGGAGGGGGTGGGAGGGAAGGAGAGGGGGCGAAGGAGGGTAGGGAGAAGGACGGGAGGGGGGCGAAGGAGAAGTAGAAGGACAGGAGGAAGGAGGGAGGGAAGGAGAAGAGGGAGTGAAGGGAGAAGAAGGGAAGGAGAGGGAGGAGTGGGGAGGTGATGGGAGGCAGAGGGAGGGAAGGGAGAAGAAGGGGAAGGGATAGGAGATGGAGGGAGGGAAGGGATAAGAGGGGAGAGGAAGTGACGGAAGGAGAGGAGGAATGGAAGAGGATATAAATGGCGAGAGAAGGTGGAGGGAGGAGGGAGGGAGGGAGGGAAGGGGGTAGGGGCTGATAGAGTGTGTCAGAGGGAATGAATGGGCTGAAGGTACTTTAATGGAAAGAGGAAGTGGGTGTGGGTGAATGGGGAGGGTGATAATAGAAAATGCGAGAAAGAACAGAGATTGAGAGAGGATGGGGGAGGGAGTGGGAGAGAGGGAGTGAAAAAGGGGGAGAGGGAGAGAGAGAGAGAGAGAGTGAGAGAAAGAGAGAGAGAGAGAGAGAGAGAGAGAGAGAGAGAGAGAGAGAGAGAGAGAGAGAGAGAGAGAGAGAGAGAGAGAGAGAGAGAAAATGAGAAAGAGATAGAGAGAAAGAGAGAGAGAGAGAGAGAGAGAGAGAGAGACAGAAAGAGAGAGATACAGAGAGAGAGAAAAAGAGAGAGAGAGAGGGTGGAGATCTTAGAAAAAAAGGAAGCGTGTACAAGTATGTGTCTATATTTGTGTATCCGTTCTGATATGTATTCAGATGTCTTACAGAACATATTTCTCATCACAAAGAGAATACGAAAGTACGAAATAGGATCTTATTGAAGGCTAAAAAGGAGACTAGAAAATGATATAGAAACTGGAACAGACAAAGTGCATGATGAATAGAAAGAGGACGAAAGAACAAAACAGAGAGAAAGAAAGGATAAAATTGATGATTGTATAAAAAGAAATGGAGAAAACAAGGAAACAAGTGCCTTCATAAAGCACAAACTTTTCCAAATATGTGCATACGCTTAAAAGTTTGATTAAAGATGCAAATGAATGATGGGATGTGATAAATGATTAAACACGGGATATGCGTTAAATGATTACTAATTTTCTTTTATGAGTAGGAAGAAGGGGAGGACAAGGATGATGAAGGGAAGAAAAATAAAGAAAAGGGGATATGAATAAAGATGGGAGATGGATAAAGGAGAGAGAGAGAGAAAGAGAGAGAGAGAGAGAGAGAGAGAGAGAGAGAGAAAGAGACAAAATATAGATAAATAGATAGATAGAGATAGAGATAGATAGATAGAGAGAGAGAGAGAGAGAGAGAGAGAGAGGGAAAGAGAGAGAGAAAGAAAGAGAAAGAGAGAGAGAGAAAGAAAGAAAGAAAGAGACACAATATGAACAAATAAATAAACAGATAGAGAGAGTGAGAGAATGGAGGAACGCGAGAGGGGGGGTGAGGGGAGGGGATAGAGAAGAATGATTAGGCCGACCAAAGAAGGCCACCAGGAATCTCTCATAGCGGAGATGAGCCCAACAAGGCATCCATCCATCGCTCGCTCGCCCTGATGCTGTAGCCGAGGAACGCGCGACTTATGCTGCTGTTCTGTGGGTGGGGATTGTGGTGATGGTGATGGTGGTGGTGGTGATGGTGGTGGTAGTGGTGGGGATTGTGGTGGTAGTGGTGGGGATTGTGGTGGTGGTGGTGGTGATGGTGATGGGAATTGTAGTTGTAGTTGTAGTGATGATGTTAATGGTGATGATTTTGATGAGGGTGGTTATAGTATTGATTATCGTTTTCTTAATGATGGTGATGAGGATGATGATTATGATGATAATGATAGTAATGATGATGATTATGATTATGAAAATAATAGTAAGAATGATAGTGATGATAATGATAATAATGATGATAGTAATGATGGTAATGATAATAATAATCATCATGATGATAAAAATGATAACGATAACAATAAAGATACTAATAGCGCTAATGAGAAGAAGAATCATTATCATTATTATGATCATTATTTTATCTAAAATTATCATGATTATGATTTTTACCATAAATATTATTATCAGGATCATTATCACTATCATTATTGTCCTGCTGTTGCTGCAGATAATGATGACGATGGTGATGATGAAGATAAAAATAAGAATAAAGATTAAGATGAATATATAGAAATGAAGGGACAAGCGAAGTAACAAAAACTCTCAAGATTAATTCTAAAAATCACTCACTGGCAACTCATGTGACATAAGTTCTATTCAGTGACAAAAATAAATAAATGAATAGACAAATAATAGAAAAACCATAAACGATCTTTATTTGAAATATATGGCTTTTGACTCCATAGTTTATATAGAACAGAATGCCTCCTGGCGTATACATCACGTGGTTTAATTAGGTTCAAGATTAGATTAAGTTTAAGTTCAATTTCGGTTAGGGAAATAAAGTTTAGGTGAGGTATTTGCTGAAGACGTGTCTGCAGTTTGAGTCAAGTTTAGGTTAAGTATTTCCAAGGTTATTTTTTAGATAATTTTAGGTGAGGTTAAGTTTACGTTCAGCTAGGTTAGGTTAGGTAAGGTCGTTGTTGTCTTTAGGTGAACTTTAGGTGAGTTGAGGTCGAAATTAAGTTCGAATCTAACCTAATCTAATCGTCTGTAGATCGTATATGTAATGTATATTTTCCTTTAGGGTCGAGGGTTGAAAAAAAAAATCAAAATAGAGATTATAGATGTTTGTTTTCCCGCTATTTATCTGTTTTCATACCGTTCGTCTAATGGTAATCCGGATTATTTCGGTACTAACACCAACAGGCGAATTTAACACACATAGAAAATCGCCCAGCACTTGATAAAGAGATTTCAGAGCAAATTACGGCATATAGCAATAATAAGCAATAACACACATAAAGGAGCTGCATTATTTTAAAAAGTCGTTTCGGGCCACGTAAGGCGAAAATATGGTTCGTAAAAAAGGGCGGGAACAAGATGGGCGTTCGCATAGTCCTAACGAGGTTTCCGGATTGATATCTTGATAATCTTGTAAGGCGCTGTGCCTAGGCGTCGATGTCCTGATTAGCATATCACAATTGCATGTTCTGATGGGACGGGAGGTAATCTGATTATCCTAACGAAGGGGGGAATAAGGGAAAAGAAGGAGGAGGAGGAGGAGGAAGAGAAAAATAAAAGAACGATCGTTGGCTGATAGCTCATGGCGAATTATCCCTTCGCTTCAACGTATCGCCTCCTTCTTTAGTCACACTACATATCTATCTATTCACTTAATACACTCATTTAATCGCATTATTTACTCACCTAATCCCGTGATCTAAAACCACACCGTAAGTCTCAATTGATCGGATCTTCCAGTCTTGATAAATCCGATACAAAAACGAGACCTTCCTCGGAGCTTGACATGATAACGATGCTTTTCTTAGGTTAATCTGATTCTATCATTCGTTGGACTAAGGGCGTTGCTGGGGGAAGGGGGGGTAGGGGTAGGGAGGGGGAGGGGGGAGGATTGTGAAGGAGGGGGGGGGGGGGGGGGGGGGGGAGTGTTAGTGCCAACTCCTTCAGGATAACTTAGTTACCCAGTGTTCGTGATTGTGTGCGTGTTTACATGTATGTGTGTGTGCGTGTGTGTGTGTATGCATACATATATATAAATATATATATATATATATATATATATATATATATATATATATATATATATATATATAATTGTCTCTCTATATGCCTGTTTGTATGTGTGTGAGTGTGTGTATGTGTGCGTGTGAGCTAGTGTGTGCGTAATCATGCATATACATACTTACACGTATTTGTCTATTTTTCCACTGACTTCACACACACACCCATACACGGTCGCAAACCCTAGCTTCGAGCGCAAAACATTCCCCTTTTTTCAAACTTCAACCACAACGAAAAAAATAAAAAAAATAATAAGAAACCGTCAACCCGACCATTATAACGTCAACAACCTTCCCTTCACACACACACACGCACACACACACACACACACACACACATACACGCGCGCGGGAAAAAAAAACAACACCCAAAACAAAAACGCATCGACAGTGCCGTATAAAGACAACACGATCCCCTTGGCTCTGGGCCTTAAGGTGTTGGATATCTGAGAAAACCTCTTCACTCCCACAAAAACAAATGAGCATCACGATCCTTACAGGCTTCTCTGCAACGCCATCCGTATAAGGCGACTGTGCCAGACGAGGCTCGTATTCCGTAATCAGGCTCTCTCGGCTGCGATGTTGCTTTGCTCCTTGTTGTTGTTGTTGCACTTGTCGTCTCTGATCGTACTTAGAATGGTGATATTATAATTAGTATTATCATTTGAGTTGTTGTTACGATTACTGGTGTATTATTGTTGTCACTTTTTTTCTTTCTGTGTGTGTGTGTGAGTGTGTGTCTTTCTCTCTCTCTCTCTCTATCTATCTATCTATCTATCTATCTATCTATCTATCTATCTATCTATCTATCTATCTATCTATCTATCTATCTATCTATCTATTTATCTATTTATCTATTTATCTCTCTATCTCTCTATCTCTCTATCTCTCTATCTCTCTATCTCTCTATCTATCTATCTATCTATCTATTTATCTATTTATCTATTTATCTATTTATCTATTTATCTATTTATCTATTTATCTATTTATCTATTTATCTATTTATCTATTTATCTATTTATCTATTTATCTATTTATCTATTTATCTATTTATCTATTTATCTATTTATCTATTTATCTCTCTTTCTCTCTCTTTCTCTCTCTTTCTCTCTCTCTTTCTCTCTCTCTTTCTCTCTCTCTTTCTCTCTCTCTCTCTCTCTCTCTCTCTCTCTCTCTCTCTCTCTCTCTCTCTCTCTCTCTCTCCTCTCTCTCTCTCTCTCTCTCCTCTCTCTCTCTCTCTCTCTCTCTCTCTCTCTCTCTCTCTCTCTCTCTCTCTCTCTCTCTCTCTCTCTCTCTCTCTCTCTCTCTCTCTCTCTCTCTCTCTCTCTCTCTCTCTCTCTCTCTCTCTCTCTCTCTCTCTCTTATATATGTATATATATATATATATATATATATATATACATATATATATATACATATATATATAAGTCAATCTATTTATCTATCTATCTATCTATCTGTCTCTATCTCTATCAGTGTATCTATCTTCGTCTTCCTCTGTCTCTCGAAGCGGAAGAGGAGTACCCAAAGCCTCTTAAGACCTGGAGCCACCGGACTGGGATGCATGGGCGGAGCAGAGACAGACCCAAAGGCTTTCATCTCC
>BOPN01000986.1:67500-70000 GCA_017312705.2 Penaeus japonicus
TGTATTTTAACCTAGAATGTGATATCTTTTGGGTACACTTTATCAGCACAAAAACGTCTCTAATAATAAAGAAGGTAAAGCCTTATTTCTTCTGGTTATATTTTATGTCTTGTGGGTAGACGTTTATTGTTATTTCTAAAATGCAAATGTCTTGAGTTTAAAAGCTTCACATACTTTGTAGCAATGATGTGGGAGTAGATATTTTGTTTATTGGGTTTGGTAGATATATGATAGATAGCTCTGGTATGTCAATGTAGATGGGAGACCCCGTATGAAATTAGATATTTTTTTCCTTCAAATATATATGAAACAAATAGATTCCCATAGTGTTCTCTAGTATAGACTAGCTTTCAAAACTCCACACTTCCTCTACAAAGACTAACTTTCCAACAAGACAACAACCAAGTTCCATGAAGCATAGCTACCACGTTATCTAACTCAAAAAAAAAAGAAAAAAAAAAGTTACAAGGGGAACATAGACAACGTTACGTAGTGTGAAAAACGGATTAAACTTGAAAATGCTGAGGTATGTGAGTGCATTTCGGGTATTCACTCCCAAAGCTAGTTGCTTACGTACGGTTTCTCTTACCGTTACTCCTCCCCCTTGCCCTCTCCCTCCTCTGTTTGTCTGGCTGGCTGGGCTGTCTGTTTGTTAGGTTTGTGTCTTTTTTGTTTTTATGTTTGCTTTATTTCTTTATTTACGTGTTTTATTGGTTTGTTCAATGATTCTCCTTATTTATATGTCTTTTCAACTTTTCTCTCTCTCTTTCTCTCCCTCTCGTTGCACATCCGTTTGGATATCTATCTCATCTTATTGCCATCCACCTATTTGTCTCTCTCTATATCATCTCCCTCTATCTATCTATCTATCTATCTGTTTATCTGTCTGACTGTCTGTCTGTCTATCTGTGTATCTCTCTATCTTATTATCTATCTATCTATATGTCTATTTATCTATCTATGTATCTTTTCTCTCTCTCTCTCTCTCTCTCTCTCTCTATCTATCTATCTATCTATCTATCTATCTATCTATCTATCTATCTATCTATCTATTTATCTATCTATCTATTTATATATATATATATATATATATATATATATATATATAAATAAATAAATATATATATATATATATATATATATATATATATATATATCTATATATATATATATCTATCTATCTATCTATATCTATATATATATATATATATATATATATATATATATATATATATATATATATATATATATATATCCTCTTACTCACACTCTCACAAAATCAACATACACCCTTGCAGTCCATCCACCTATGCATCACAAAATCTACACACACACATCGACATGAACATAAAAAAAATCAAATATTAATGAACTCAAGAATAGTCTTAACATCAACACAACAATTGTGTTATCTTTTATCTGTCGTGTTATCAGTCAAAGAGTGTACATCGAGCCACGCGTCCACCCTTTGAGAACAGAATCTTATCTCTGACTTCGGGAGGAAAAAGACCGTTGAGACCAAGTGAGTATTAGGATAAGATAAGGATGTAAAGTGGTAGACTCCGGTGATGTAGGTTGGGTCGAGAGGAACAAGAATGGGGGGGGGGGGTAAGAGGAGGTGGGAGGAGGGATAGGAGGAGGGGGGAAGAAGGAGGAGGGATAGGAGGCAGGGAGGAAGAGGGAGGAGGGATAGGAGGCAAAGGGGAAGAGGGAGGAGGGATAGGAGACAGGGGGGGAGAGGGAGGAGGGATAGGAGGCAGGGGGGAAGAGGGGGAGGGATAGGAGGCAAGGGGGAAGAGGGAGGAGGGATAGGAGGCAGGGGGGGAGAGGGAGGAGGGATAGGAGGCAGGGGGGAAGAGGGGGAGGGATAGGAGGCAGGGGGGGAGAGGGAGGAGGGATAGGAGGCAGGGGGGAAGAGGGAGGAGGGATAGGAGGCAGGGGGGAAGAGGGAGGAGGGATAGGAGGCAGGGGGGAAGAGGGAGGAGGGATTGGAGGCAGGGGGGAAGAGGGACACAAGGGATAGAAGGGGGGAGAAGAATAGGACAAGGAGAGAAGAGGGATAGGAGGAGGGGGGAGGGATAGGAAGAAAAGGGAAGAGGAATAGGAAGAAGAAGAGAAGCAGAAAGAGGGAAAGGATGAAGAAGAAAAGAGAAGGAGGCGGAGAGGTTGCAGAAGGAAGAAAAAAGGGAGAAAAAGGGAAGGATGAGGAAGAGGAAGATAAGGTGGAAAATAAGTAGGATAAGGAAATTAAAAGAAGAGCATTAGAAGGTGGAAGAAGAGGAAGGATCCAGAGAAAAACAAGTTCAAAAAAGAAAAGTTTAAGAAAATACAATAAGATATTAAGAAAGGCAGAAAGAAAAGAAAGCAGGAATAGCACTCAGAAGAGATTATGTAAGAGGAAGAAAGCCAAAGCAAAGGAGAAGATGAAAAGCAAAAGAAAAAATACAAGAAGACGAAGAAAATGCAGAAGATGAAACAAAAAAATGAGAAGAACAAAAGA
>BOPN01000986.1:80000-85000 GCA_017312705.2 Penaeus japonicus
AGAGAGAGATCAAAAGAAAAGAAAACCAACAGAGAGAAAAATAAACAAGAACACCATCAAGCAAGAGCCTCCACATACCAGCCCAATCTGGCATCCACCTGTCGACTCCACCTACACCACTCCCTCCTCCACCATCCATCATATATGTCTTCCCCTCCCTTTTTTCCACCTAGCCAGTCCACTTAGTCGCTCCACATTCACGGACTCTCTCCCATCCACATATCTACCCACGTATCAACTTTATTTTTTTTATTCTCCTTACCCACTTCTTCCATTCTTCACATCCACCTTTCTTCCTTCGTTCTAATTTTGCCACATCGCTTCCACATCTGCATCCACCTGCTTTCTCTCTTGTCCACTGTCTGCGTTCCACATAATCTCTTGATGTTGCTCCTCCTCCTCCTCCTCCTCTTGCCTCTTCGGTGGGAAACAAACAAGAAAATAAACAAATAAAGATTATGATGAAAGGTTGAAGAAACATCCGCTCTCGCTATCTCTTTCTATATATCTCTCAATTTATCTATCTCTATGTTTGTATATCTCTCCATCTATCGATCGGTCGATCTATATATCTATTCATTTACCCATATATCTATCTACCAACCTCTCTATCTATCTATTTACCTATCTGCCAACCTAACTGTCTATCTATCTACCAATCTATATATCTATCTATCCATCTATTGGTCTATCTGTCTATCTCTCTATCTATCTGTATATCTACTTACCTAGCTACTTAACCTGTTATCTATCTGTTTATCTATCTATCTATCTATCTATCTATCTATCTATCTATCTATCTATATATATATATATATATATATATATATATATATATATATATATATATATATATATATATTTGCCTGTCTATGTATCTCTCTATCTGTGTATAAATTTATCTATCTATCTATCAACCCCCCCCCCCACTATCTCTCTCTCTCTCTCAATCTCTCTCTCTCTCTCTCTCTCTCTCTCTCTCTCTCTATCTATCTATCTATCTATCTATCTCTATCTCTTTATATATATATATATATATATATATATATATATATATATATATATACATATATATATATATACATACATATATATATATATATATATATATATGTACACACAAACACACACACACACACACACACACACACACACACACACACACACACACACACACACACACACACACACACACACACACACACATATATATATATATGTATATATATATATATATATATATATATATATATATATATATATATATATATATATATATATGTACACACACACACACACACACACACACACACACACACACACACACACACACACACACACACACACACACACATAAACATATATATATATATATATATATATATATATATATATATATATATATATATATATATATATATATATATATATATATACACAGTATATTTATCTCTCTCTCCCTCTCTCACTCTCTCTCTCTCTCATTCACCCTCTCTTTCTCTTAATATCACTTCCCCACTAACCACTAAGTCAAAGAACAAACCAAATAGAACAAACTAGTAGAACCACAGACAAACCAAGTCTCCACCACCTAAGGACCACTAGCCAAGACTCACTAGCCAAAGTCTGACATAACCAAGGGTCATTAACCAAGGGCCAATAGGTCAATAGTCAACAGCAACGCATAAAGTAAGGGTTACTCCTGGGTCCCGGAAGGCGGCGTGAGGAGTTTAAGTGTCCTTTGAGATGTGTTGAGGGCTCTGAGGAGGGGAAGGGTGGGGGAGGGGGAGAGGGTGGATAGGATGGGGAGGGGGAGGATGGGAGGGAAGAGGAGGGGAGGGGAGGAGGTGGGGGAGAGGAGGGGAGGGGGAGGATGGGAGGGGGAGGGGGTGGATGGGAGGGAAGAGGGTGGGAGGGGAGGGAAGAGTAGGGGATGGGAGGGGGAGGGGGAGGGAAGAGGGTGGGAGGGGAGGGGAGGGAGTGGATGGGAGGGAAGGGCAGGGGGAGGAGGGGAGGGGAGGGGAGGGGGAGGGGGTGGATTGGAGGCAAAAAGGATGGGATGGGAGAGTAGGGGAGGGGAAGGGGAGGATGGGAGGGTAGGGGAGGGGGAGGGGGAGGGGGTGGATTGGAGGGAAGAGGAAGGGGAGGAGAGGAGAGGAGAGGAGAGAGGAGAAATTATAGTTGTTGTTTATGGTTGTAACGATAATGATGAAGATGGTAACAATGAAGATGTAGATAAGGATAATGATAACAATAGTGATGAAGATAATAATTATGACACTGGTCATAATGAGAATAAAACAACAACAGCAGCAAAGAAACAACAACAAGAACAATAATCATTATAATGAAAATAATAATTGTGATGATAATGATAATGGTGATAATAACTAATTATTTTAATGATAATAATGATAATGGTAATAATGATCAAAATATAAATAATAATGATAAGAATAATGATAATGATAGTAATAATGATAAAAGTGATAATGAAAATGATGATAATAGTAAGAATTATAAAAAAAATATGATAATGATAACAACGAGCATAATAATAATAATAATAATGATAATATTAATGATGATAATAATAATAATTATAATAATAATAACAATAATGATAGTAATATTGATAATGATTATAATGAAAACGATGATAATAATAGTAATGATGTTAATAATGATAATAGTAATAGTAATAATAATAATTATTATCATCAACATTATCATTATTATCATTACGATACTACTAATAACAAAATAACACTAACAATAATGAAAATACCAATGCTAACAATCATAAAACTAACAACAATATAAACACCACAACAAAACCAATAACCAAAATACCAATCTTAAGAACACGAACAACACGGAAGCCACCTTCGGAACCGGTCCAAAGCTGATCATTCTCCCCATTCAAAAGGGATTCGATTCTTCTATAGTGAAGAACCCTCGAAGGCACCCTCCCCCTCGACCCTCGTCCTCCAGCAGAGGTTCCCTTTTATGGCTCCCACTCGACTGCTTGAAAGAACCTGCGCCTTTGCCCTCATTTTTCTCTCTTTCTCTACTCTCCTTCTCTTTCTCTCTGGCTCTTTCTTTGTCTTTCTCTAGCCTCTCTCTCTTTCTCTTTCTTTCCTTCTCTCTCTCTCTCTTTCTCTCTCTCTCTCTCTCTCTCTCTCTCTCTCTCTCTCTCTCTCTCTCTCTCTCTCTCTCTCTCTCTCTCTCTATCTCTCTCTCATTCACTCTCTCTCTCACTTCCTATCTCTCTCTATTTCTCCTCATTCTTTTGTCCGGGTATTTCCAGCTTCCACTCACTTATGAAATAAAGTCACGTATGAATGAAACCTATGCATGTATGCGAGCCAGAACACACTGACATGAACAATTAAATGTTCTTATGTAATTATGTAGTTTTGACAATGAATATGCAGCACGTATGCGAAGTACCAAAACATTTTCACATGCGAACGAATGAATACAAATGCTAAGCAATGAATATGAAGAGACAGAGAGAGTGAGAACGAGAGTGAGAGAGAGAGAGGGGGGGGGAGACGGAGGGAGGGAGTGAGTGAGAGAGGGGGGAGGAGAGAGACGGAGTGAGTGAGTGAAAGAGAGAGATAGAGAGAGAGAGAGTGAGAGAGAGAGAGAGAGTACGAAAGAGAGAGAGAGAGAATACGAAAAGAGAGAGAGAGAGAGAGAGAGAGAGCACGAAAAGAAGAGAGAAATCGAGAGAGAGAGAAATCAAGAGAGAGAGAAATCAAGAGAAAAAAGAAAATCAAAAAAGAGAGAAAAAAAAATCAAAAGAGAGAAGAACGAAAAAAAAGAGACAGAAAAGACAAAAAAAAGACAGACCTAGAAGCAACGCCAAGAGAGCGAGCGATCTACCACAACCGGAGGTCCGGCCGGCAACACCGACCTAAAGCCATCAGGCAAACATCACCTTCTCTCCCCGTCAAGTCTCCCTGTCAACACGTCAAGTCCTCTCGGCCAAGTCATGTCCATACCCATACTTACATGGAAGTCTTCTTTGGTGTGACTGACGGGGCGATTACACGATGGATGTTCGACTTTTTTTATGACGGAGATTACAGATTCGTGTGATATCTAGATTATAAAAATATATGTAGCTTGTATAGAAAAAAATAGGGTTTGTTGTATATGTAAGCATCTTGAAAAAACGTGATTGCTTACGTTATATTTACGTGGTGTCGTGCTGACATGAAGTAGAATATTTGTATAGAATATGTACAAATATGCAAGATAAAAAAATAAAAAATAATAATAAAAAAAAATAAAAATCCCATTAACACAACTTAAAAAGAATCATAACTTAATGACAGAATAACATAAAAAAGGGTGTATTTCTAAGGTACATGTCATATGGTTGTTAACCCTCCAAAGCTACAATGGAAATCCAGTTTGAAAATCAGAACAATAATAGATATTCAAAAGTGATAAAAACTAAGAGAGAAAGCGTGGGCCCGGGATTTAAAGTTATTTCTTTCGGAATGAGTTCGTGTTTGTCTATTTGTTTGTTTCTAAATGAGTGAGTGTTTGTTTGTTTGTTTCTGTATGAGTGAGTACTTGTTTGTTTGTTTCTGTATGAGTGAGTGTTTGTTTGTTTGTTTCTGTATGAGTAAGTGTTTGTTTGTTTGTTTTTTGTATGTGTATGAGTATATGAACTTGTCTCTCCTTAGGTGTAAATCTGTTTACATGTCTATGCACTTATGGGTGTGGATCTATATTAATAAAATATTGCGTGAATAAAATGAAATGATTATAATTAAGTCAGTGAATAAAAGATTTCGTGAATAAATTGAAATCATTATAATCAAATCAGTGAATAAAAGAATATTCGAAATAGAAAAATGAAAAATAAATAATACATAAATAAACAGAAGATCAGTTAAATAACCCATGAATAAGTAAGTAAAAGATAACAAAATTATTCACTACCCAAGTATATCAAAAAGAGAAAAACTAACCGAATAAAC
>BOPN01000986.1:107500-110000 GCA_017312705.2 Penaeus japonicus
TGTTAGTATGCCTCTATGTCTATTTGCAAATTTCTGTCTATCAGTCTCTGTTTTTCTCTGTCTCTCTCTCTCTCTCTATCTATCTATCTATCTATCTCTTTCTCTGCTCTCTCTCTCACTCTGATTTGACCTTGTTGTTGAGTCCTTCCTCAACAACATAAATATTCAGCGCTGACATTTTTCTCCTCCTCTGACAAAAAATTATACATATCTTTCTCAAACAAACATAACATATCTTATCATTTCTCTCTTAAAAAAAAAAACATCGCCCTACATTACAATAGATAACAAAAGAAAAGCGAAAGAAACAAAGACAAAATTAGAATAGAGAGAAAGGAGAACAAAAATAAAAAAAAACATAAGAGCATCGCCGACCCGACTGAATAAAGGATCAAATCCTATCTTCAAGAGCATCGTAGCGGGATCTGACCCAGTTCCCGCGTCTCGGAGGAGGAGTTAAGGCGGAGGGGGGGGAGGAGAGGGGTGGGGGTAGTATAGTAGAAGGGTAGGGGGAGGGGGGGTTAAGGAAGGAGGGGATAGGGGGGAGTTAAGGAAGGAGGGGGTAGGGGGGAGGGGGATATCAAGGTGAGACTGATCTAGGTCGGTGCTAGCAATGAATGCACGCGCGCTTAGGACTTTTAATCTCATTGAACCAAAGATTAATGCTACAGTTTCCTCGATGCGCCAGTTATGTAAATGGGTCGGTATTACTTCGTCTGGAAACAGTGGCTGATTAGCTTATGTCTGGTTAATCATATGTAGACTCGTAGAGATAATGTAGAGGGATTTTGCGTCGTTTCTGGTATTTCTCTCTCTCTCTCTCTCTCTCTCTCTCTCTCTCTCTCTCTCTCTCTCTCTCTCTCTCTCTCTCTCTCTCTCTCTCTCTCTCTCTCTCTCTCTTTCTCTCTCTCTCTCTCTCTTTCTCTCTCTCTCTCTCTCTTTTTCTCTCTCTCATTCTCTCTCTCTCTCTTTCTCTCTCTCTCTTTTTTTTCTCTCTCTAATAATAATGATAATAATGATGATAATAGTATCATTAATAATAATTATAATAGCAATAACCGTGATAATAAGAATAATAAAATCTAATAATGATAATGATAATGACAACATTGATGTTGATAATTATGATTATGATAGTAATTATAATGATATTGATGTTAATAATAATGATATGATAATAATAAGGATAAGGATAATGAAATGATAATTACAATAATAAAGATGATGATGGTATTGATAATGAGAGTGATGACAATAATGCTAATGATGATGATAATGATGATAATTATAACACTAATGACAGTAGTAATGATAATAACAATAGCAATGATAATGACAATAATCATAACGATGATGATAAAAAATGATAATGATATTAATGAAATGATAATGAAGGCGCCAAAAAGCCAAAGAGAATTCAGTTCCGCAAAATCATTTGCCGCTTTTTCACTCGTGCAAAAACACGAAGTAAACTATGCTAATTCTTGTGAAATTTCAATTGACGTCCTGGGAACAATTTCTCCCTTTTTATCGCATACTTGATCATATATTCTAAGGAAAGTTTTGATTTATGAGATGGTTAAGTTTAAGAAAGGGTGTTATCATATGCAATAGAAAAATAATGATGTAGATATTATATATATATATATATATATATATATATATATATATATATATATATATATATATATATATATATATACATACATATATATATATATATATACATATATATACATATATATATATATATATATATATATATATATATATATATATATATATATATATATATATATGTATGTATGTATGTATGTATGTATATATATACATATATATATATATATATATATATATATATATATATATATATATATATATATATATATATATATATATGCATGTATGTATGTTTATATGCATATATATAATTACAAATTCACATAAAAAAAATATTATTTATAATTCCATTTTTGAGGGAATATCAAAATACCTAACCTCATCTATTATCGGGATGATAGCGTAAGACATACATAAACTTCAAAGCACAAAGAATTAAAGAAAAATAAGGAAGAAAGGGAGAAAATGAGAGAGAGAGAGAGAGAGAGAGAGAGAGTTTGAACAATGCACAGAAATGCCTTCAACCTCGTCTGCATATTCATAATGCATTGTTCACAATACATAATGCATGGTCATTATATTGTCATTATCATTATCTTTTCATCATCATTACCATTGTCATTGGTAGTGGTGGTGTTGGTAGCAGTAGTGTAAGTATCATTGCAACCATTATTATCATTATCATTATCGTTATTTTTCCTTATTTCTATTATCAACATCATTATCATCTTTTTAATTATAATTAGTATCATTATTATCATTAATATCATTATCATTATCATTATTGTTATTATCCTTATTATCATTATTATGATAATCATCATTATCATCATTAATATCTTTACAATATTATTATGATCATCATTCATATAATTATTAT
>BOPN01000986.1:112500-115000 GCA_017312705.2 Penaeus japonicus
TACTCTTACTCTCTCCTTCCTTCATCGACCTCCTTCCTTTCTTCCCTCCCACTCTTCTTCCTTCCTTCCCTCACACTATTCTTCTCTCCTTCTTTCCCCATCCTCCCTCCTCTCTTCCCTCTTGCCTCCCACTCTTCCTCTCTCCTTCCTTCCTCTCCCTCCTTCCTTTCTTCCCTCCCACTCTTCTTCCCTCACACTATTTCTCTCTCCTTCTTTCCCCTTCTTCCCTCCTTTCTTCCCTCTTGCCTCCCACTCTTCCTCTCTCCTTCCTTCCTTCCTCTCCCTCCTTCCTTTCTTCCCTCCCACATTTCTTCCCTCCCTTCCCTCCCCACTATTTCTCTTTCTCTTCTTTCTCCTCCTCCTTTCTTCCTCTTGCCTCCCACTCTTCCTCTCTCCTTCCTTCCTTCCTTTCCCTCCTTCCTTTCTTCCTCCTCTTCTTCCTCCTTCCCTCACACTATTCTTCTCTCCTTCTTACCCTTCCATCCTCCTTTCTTTCCTCTGCCTCACTCTTCCTCTCTCCTTCTCTCTCTTTTCCCGGCCTTCCTTCTTCCTCACACTCTTCTTCCCTCCTTCCCTCCACTATTCCTCTCTCCTTCTTTCCCCTCTCTCCCTCCTTTCTTCCCTCTTGCCTCCCACTCTTCCTCTCGCCTTCTCTCCTTTCCCTCCTTCCTTTCTTCCCTCCCACTCTTCTTCCCTCCTTCCCTCCCACTATCCCTCTCTCCTTCTTTCCCCTTCCTCCCTCCTTTCTTCCCTCTTGCCTCCCACTCTTCCTCTCTCCTTCCTTCCTTCCTTTCCCGCCTTCCTTTATTCCCTCCCACTCTTCTTCCCTCCTTCCCTCACACTATTCCTCTCTCCTTCTTTCCCCTTCCTCCCTCCTTTCTTCCCTCTTGCCTCCCACTCTTCCTCTCTCCTTCTCTCCTTCCTTTCCCGCCTTCCCTTTTTCCCTCCCACTCTTCTTCCCTCCTTCCCTCCCATTCTTCCTCTCTCCTTCTTTCCCCTTCCTCCCTCCTTTCTTCCCTCTTGCCTCCCACTCTTCTTCTCTCCTTCCTCCTTCCTTTCCCTCCTTCCCTTTTTCCCTCCCACTCTTCTTCCCTCCTTCCCTCACACTATTCCTCTCTCCTTCTTTCCCCTTCCTCCCTCCTTTCTTCCCTCTTGCCTCCCACTCTTCCTCTCTCCTTCCTTCCTTTCCCTCTTCCCTTTTTCCCTCCCACTCTTCTTCCCTCCTTCCCTCACACTATTCCTCTCTCCTTCCTTCCCACCCTTCCATCCCTCCTTTCTTCCCTCTTGCCCCCCACTCTTCCTCTCTCCTTCTCTCCTTTCCCTCCTTCCTTTCTTCCCTCCCACTCTTCTTCCCTCCTTCCCTCCCACTATTCCTCTCTCCTTCTTTCCCCTTCCTCCCTCCTTTCTTCCCTCTTGCCTCCCACTCTTCCTCTCTCCTTCCTTCCTTCCTTTCCCTCCTTCCTTTCTTCCCTCCCACTCTTCTTCCCTCCTTCCCTCCCACTATTCCTCTCTCCTTCTTTCCCCTTCCTCCCTCCTTTCTTCCCTCTTGCCTCCCACTCTTCCTCTCTCCTTCCTTCTTACCTTTCCTTCCTCCTTTCTTCCCTCCCACTCTTCTTCCCTCCTTCCCTCACACTATTTCTCTCTCCTTCTTTCCCCTTCCTCCCTCCTTTCTTCCCTCTTGCCTCCCACTCTTCCTCTCTCCTTCCTTCCTTTCCCTCCTTCCTTTCTTCCCTCCCACTCTTCTTCCCTCCTTCCCTCACACTATTCCTCTCTCCTTCTTTCCCCTTCCTCCCTCCTTTCTTCCCTCTTGCCTCCCACTCTTCCTCTCTCCTTCCTTCCCACCCTTCCCTCCCTCCTTTCTTCCCTCTTGCCTCCCACTCTTCCTCTCTCCTTCCCTCACACTATTTCTCCCTCCTTCTTTCCCCTTCCTCCTTCCTTTCTTCCCTCTTGCCTCCCACTCTTCCTCTCTCCTTCTCTCCTTTCCCTCCTTCCTTTCTTCCCTCCCACTCATCTTCCCTCCTTCCCTCACACTATTCTTCTCTCCTTCTTTCCCCTTCCTCCCTCCTTTCTTCCCTCTTGCCTCCCACTCTTCCTCTCTCCTTCTCTCCTTTCCCTCCTTCCTTTCTTCCCTCCCACTCATCTTCCCTCCTTCCCTCACACTATTCTTCTCTCCTTCTTTCCCTTTCCTCCCTCCTTTCTTCCCTCTTGCCTCCCACTCTTCCTCTCTCCTTCCTTCCTTTCCCTCCTTCCTTTCGTCCCTCCCACCCTTCTGCCCACAGTGAAGTCCCAGCACCTTTTCTTCAGAACATACATGGGAAAGCTCTTTATTCCTCCTCGTTACCATGGTAACATCTCCTTGTCGATACTTCATGGATGGTTGTCATGGATACCTCTGGCTGTCATGATGCGCTATGAGCAATAACAGGACAGCTTGACCTGTATATGACCTCTCGGAAGGCAGGTGTGACAGGTGTCCTTAATGTCTAGGCGTGGTCTATGT
>BOPN01000986.1:127500-135000 GCA_017312705.2 Penaeus japonicus
AGTGCTGGTTCCTTGAGGTGGAAGTGGCAGAGGCGTGAGTGAAGACGGGAGGCGGCCAGTACCCTTGCTCCAGGCGACTCCCGGACGAGCTCAGAGGACGCCAGGAGAGGTCAAGTGTATATGACCTGCTCTGAGCGGGGAGTTCAGAAAGAAGAGGGTGGAGGCTGAGTTTCATAGATTGCTTTTGTTCTACGGATTGTCTCGATGTGGTAGCTGGTTTTGTGGGTTCGCAGGGCTGATATGGGCGTAAACACGTGGGCGTATGTAGGACCACGTGGACTGGTGATGTTCTCTTTGTCACTTATCACTTTGAGGATAAAAAAAAAAAAAAGTTCTGCTAAGAAAATGTTCATGACAGTGACCTCAGAAAGGTTGACTGGGGTAAGGTAAAAGAATGTCAGGCTTCATGAGAGAAAGGGAATAGGAGAGTAGTAAGAAGAAAAGTAAGGGGTAAAAGAGAGAGCAAAGATATATGCTTCGGAATCACGAGATGTTCTTATTTTTGGATTTTATTGTAATTTCCAGGATACTTTGCTTTCTTCCATATATAGACGGACAGGTAGATAAATAAGGATATAGACATATAGAGAGAGATATTCGCAATCATCTCAAGTCGTTTTCTTGTTGTTGTTGTTTTGTTTTGTTTTTTAACGCTGCACTAATGCATAAGTTAATATGTTTATTCTGTATGAGAGCGAGCGAGCTAATGTGGCTGTCTGTGATAAGGTTTCCTGGCTTATTTATTATTAGTTTGACACGACAGTAACACAGTAGACTACAGAGCTCGGTAGTCCCGAACTTATGTGTACATTTAATCTGAAATACACAGAAATATTTTCAAAGATATTACACACACACACACACACACACACACACACACACACACACACACACACACACACACACACACACACACACACACACACACACACACACACACACACTAACCTCTCCATGTAAGCAAATAATTTGGGAATCAGCCATTCTATACATTGTTATCCACATCAAGGCTGCCTTGAGTCAACAACGGATCCTACACTGTTAGCTATACATTACCGCCAGATGTGGCAATGGCACCCGTTGGCCTTCATTAACTTCTTACTAAATCGCATCTTCAATAGCGATGATGTAAAGGCTTCTGCTACTTCCTTGATGCGAGTATTATTAATGTAGAGGAAGTGGATAAGTGTGGGTAAGTTACCGATAAAATTCGGCCATCATCTAAATGTGTGAAAGTTATCGGGACCGCCATGGCTGCGCGAAAAAAATAATGTCAAAAGTGCGACGATCTGACTGTTTTTGTTTTGTTTTTCTGTCTTTCTGAGAATGACTTGTCGGAAGATGAATTCAGAGAATCTAAAATCTACCTGAAAATGAGACAATTTCGGTAAAAAGGCCGCGAGATGCGATACAAACGAGGCGGATGATAGGCAGAGGCAGAGAGAGATGGTGTACATTGCTGACGAGTTTAAGAGAGATTCACGGAAGTTAAGTCTGGGAGAGATATTAACCAGAGGAAATCATTTTTAACGATGTATTGTTCGGAGTTATTAGTCGTAGCGCAGTTCACACTTAGAGTGAGTGTGACTGTGCTCGTTACCAGCGCTTGAAAAATGTTATCGTCATGTTTGGTTCTACAATGATGTGACTGACTTGTGATGGCACACTAACCTTTCAAAGTCACTATATCCATCGAGACAGCGATGCTAAAAAAGAAAGAAAAAATATGTAACGAATATGTTGAATTTGTCAGCTTTGATTATTCCGTAACCACAAGGCCATCGGTATGAGAACAATTAAACAATAAGCATAACAATAGCGCACGTGATGACATAGTGACAACACCTTCCAGTTTCTGATCTGAAACAACTTTTGCGATTTTAAATATTTATCTTTTTGATGTCATCATGCATGATTGCATTTGCCTTTCTTTACCTGAACCGAATTGTCTTGATTTTCTTTTCTTTTTCTTGATGGTTCCTTTTTCTTCACCTTTTTCCTATTCGGGCTTAACCTATTCGTATTTCACTTTTTGCTTATTTTTACGACCTTCTTCTTTTCCTCCACCTTTTCCTACATCTGTTTCTTCTACTTGTTCTAATCCTTTCTCTTTTCATCCTCTTTTTTTCTCTTTTCTTAGCCTTCTCCTTCTCCTGCGTCTACCTCTTCCCCTCTTGTCAATGCATTTCCATTGCATGCAACAAAACTGTTGTTCTAAGGCTCTGTTGCATATCCCAGAACATTCCTAGAAATGTGTATGCGATCATCCCTTGAACATCTGGCAAGGAGAGTGTGCAATTGTATATGCTGAGTAACTAAGCAATGTTTTAGCCTCGTGCAACAGCGTGTAATGTCCTGGTTGGGTGTGAGGGGGGAGGGGTGGGGTGGGGGTGACCGAGGTTTTTGTTCTATTTTTGTTTCTTCTATTTGTGTGGTATATTCGCACACGCATACATGCGAGCATACGTTCACGCATACGAACTCTCGCATGCACAAACGCACACCCATATATACACACATACCTTTATACACACATATGCTAACACGCATTCACTTACATACAAACAGAGATACGCATGTGTGTATATACTTGCACATACACATATACATAGATACTCACCCACACCCACACATGCACATACTCACATACACATACGCATACACACCCTCACATGATAACATCAAATTATTGTTTGATATCACTAGAATGGGAGTATGAGATTTATTGAATGGATAATGCAAATCAGTATAATAACAACAATAGTCGGAATCAATATGATAACAGTAATGATATTAATAATGATTATTATGTTAATGATAATAAGAATAACAATAATAATGATGATGATATAATATTGATGATAATAATGATAATAATGGTAGCAATAATAACGATGTTGTTGATGTGATGATGATGATTATGATGATGATTAGTAGTAGCAGTAGTAGTATCATTATGATAATAATAATGACAAGAACAGTGATGATCATAATAATTATGACAATCATAATAATAACAAAATCAACCATGACAACAACTCGAAAAGAAAAAAAACACACCAAAGACAGCAAGTCAAAATGCAACCTCAGCCGCTGCTGACCAGAGGAAGCACAGCTGATTCATCTTGCAGGATACTCACACAGCCACAATCACAACCACAACCACAATCCCCGGGAGACAATCACAACTCCATCCGCTGACCGCTCACTCAACTTCCGGTGTGACTTTGTGTCCGTCTGGGTTGGTGGAGGAGGAGAAAAAGAAGAAGAAGGAGGAGGAGGAGGGGGGTGAAAGAAGAAGAAGATGGAGGAGGTGGAGGAAAAGAAGAAGGAGATGGAGGAGGAGGAGGAGGAAAAGAAGAAGGATGGAGGAGGAGGAGGAGGGGGAAAAGAAGAAGAAGGAGGAGGAGGAGGAGGAGGAAAAGAAGAAGATGGAGGAGGAGAAGAGGAGGATGAGGGGGAGGGGTAGAGGAAGAGGAGGAAGAAGAGAAGTAGAAGAAGGAGGAGGAGGAGGAGAAGAGGACCAAGAAGTGGAGGGGTAGGGGAAAAAGAAGAGAACGAGAGTGAGGAGGATGGGAAGAGGAGGAGGAGGAGCAAAAGGAAAACTAATAGATATGGAGAAAAATAATAACTATTATATGAAAAGAAATACAGAGATTTCACGAGAGAATGAGATAAGCTGGGAAAGAGGAAGAGAGAGAAGGAAAGATCACGAAAAGAGAAATACGCGCAGACGGAAAAATAAACAAATCAGACATGTGAGAGCGAGAGAGAGAGAGAGAGAGAGAAAGAAAAGAGAGAGAGAGAAAGGGAGAGAGAGAGAAAGAAAGAAAGAGAGAGAAAGAAAGAAAGAGAGAAAGAGAAAGAAAGAGTGAGAGATGAAGAAACTGAATGTATTTCCTTCACATGACTGTGTCCACGTGACCAAAGGGCGCAGCGACATTTCGGTATCACTTCTTCTCAAGACATGAAAGATATTGTGAGTTCCATAAAAGGTCAAACTTGTAGATATGAAGAAACAAAATGTGTCTCATATCACGAGAATTTAAGATTTCTGCTCTTACAAGTTTGAACATTAACAAAGTCTATAATCATTGAACGGTACACTTAACTCAGAAACAGGAAATAGCCGTAAAATACGTTATATGGCTGTGTTTTTCTTCTTTTCTTTTCTTATCTATTCTTCGTCTTCTGTCGTCTATTTTTATTATTATTATTATTATCATTATTATTATCCTTCTTTGTTTTATCTTGCTTTTCATCTCTTATTCTTCATCTCCCCTCTTCTCCTCTTCCTTTTCATTTTCTTTCTACTCCTCATTTCTTTTCTCCTTTGTTTTTTATTTTGTTCTTTGTCTCTCACCTTCACTTCCTCGTTTTTCCTTCTCTTCCTTATTTCAATTCTTACCCAATTCATCAATAAAATCAAAGACATAGAAAACAAAAGTGAGTATACAGGTAATATCAAAAGACATTTTTCCATTATAATTTTTTTTTTTTTTTTTCTATTTCTTTCTCTTTCTTAGGGTAGA
The DNA here is from genome assembly GCA_017312705.2 of Penaeus japonicus. Classification (NCBI taxonomy): domain Eukaryota; kingdom Metazoa; phylum Arthropoda; class Malacostraca; order Decapoda; family Penaeidae; genus Penaeus; species Penaeus japonicus. The sequence continues at coordinate 132,033 of BOPN01000986.1, forward strand.
TAGTCATCTGTTTTTCAGTCTCTTTACAGAAAAAAGAAATCATTGTAATAGGAGAACACCACCTGAGAACACCTTAAGGACAACAACATTAGGATCAGCCACTTTAAAATCAACATCTCGTTCGTGAGTGCACTTTTATGAACGTGTTCGCGGACGTGCCTGTGTGCGAATAAGATATCCGAACAGATACGAACACATCACAAGAGCACATCACACATCCGTCCTTAATTCACCTTCATCCCTGTGTCCAATGCTTGTCACATTTGCTTGCCTCAATAACAGCACATCTTGCCTCCTGTGGTCGTGTCTCGTAAAGGGAGTGGTCTTATGGTCCATATTCTCTTTTAAATCAGATGGGGAATCATCTCTATGGCTGTCCTGCTGATGTCTTCACGCGTCCTTGCTTTCGTAAATGACATCGTCTTGAGTTCGAGTTTGTTAGTTATCATTATTATTATTATTATTATCATCATGATTGTTGCTGTTGTTTTTAGTATTGACAATAGCATTATTATTATATTTTTATTATCATTAATATCATTACTATTATTATTAATATGATGATTATCATCATCATTATTATTGTCATCATCACAATTATCAACTTCACTGCTGAATTCTATTGGTTGATATCATAATTACTATCATTAATACAATAGGTTATTTTTTCATCACATTTTTTTCCCAATCAACAAAAGTACCATTTTCATTCTACAGAATTACAAAACCAAAGTCCACAGTATCCAGTTACATATAGAAACAATCCAACATCGTTCTTAATCGTGTAAGCAAATTCATTTTATCTTTTATATGCCTAAATATAGTCGATTTGAATAACCACATTCGCAGACACAAAACACAACAACAAAGAAACAAAAGCAAAGAATGCAGTTGCTCAACCCAATACAGATTGCTTTTGTTGTCGTTGTTGGCGCTGTTGTTCAGGAAATATTTTCTTGGGTTTCGCCAGACACGGAGTACAACAAAGCGTGTCTGAAACTTGCTATGCTTTCTTCTCTTGTTCTTAAGATATTCGTACGTGCAGTGTGTCAGCTAGGTAAGGTCAGTATGCGAGGGCGAATGGGAAGATGTTTATGATGAAAATGTGAAAACTGAGATGAAGATGGCAACTGGGATTGAAATTCCTTTGAAAGTGATCCTTGAAATGAAAGAAAGTGGTATGGTTATGATACTGTGTTTATAATTCATTTTGTTATGGAAATGGTAATTGGAATGAAAAAAATGTGATGAAAAGGATGATTTAGATTCAGATTGTTGTATAAATGATATAAGGAATGCAACGTGAAAATTAGAACGAGACTTATTGTTCAAATCCAGGCCAGCTTAAACGAAAATGACAATGAAAAAAACATTATTTCACGGAATCTAACTTTACAAACACTTCAAAGAATCTGCAAAAGCAACAATGATAATTTTACTTCACGGAGTCTAACTTTAACATCAGTGAATTTAAAATTATTGCATCTGACTTTAGACTACATACTATAAAGACATTGAATATTGTCTGAATCTATCATATGTTAGCTTTATAGCACAATGGATGTTCTTAGTCTCGCGTTTTCAAAAGAAAAAGAAGGGAACATTGCAGCATATAGTGCATGACATTGTAAACCGTGTTTTTATAACATGCATATCAAAATATAAAACTATATTGCCATGCTTGTCATATATCCGATCTTTTTTATAGTTATCATTATCACCATCATCACTTCTGGATTTTGTATCTCATACATAACATACAAGAACACAACACAAAGCACATATAACAAGTAACATAAGAATATATAACACTAAGCTTAACAAAAGTCACCAAATTCTTGTTGTGTTGTTCATTCATGGAGTCGCAGTTGGGGCGACTCACCCGAAGCTCTAGTAGTGGAACAACATAACAGTCTACGAAAGAGAGACAGAGGGGGAGGGAGATGGGGAATGGAGGAGGGAGGGAGGGAGGAAGGAGGGAGGGTGGGAGGGAGGAAGGGAGAGAGAAAGAGAGAGAGAGAGAGAGAGAGAGAGAGAAAGAGACAGACATACAGAGAGAGAGAGAGAGAGAGAGAACACAATTATACACAGAGAGAAAGATACCTACAAACCACAGCAAATAGACATGGAGATAATCAGACGCCGATAGAGAGAGAGAGAGAGAGATAGAGAGAGAGAGAGAGAGAAGTTAGAATATAGACAAACAACAAGGCAGAAAATAAATATACATAAAGGACAGAAGAGACACACAAACAGACAAAGGCAAAATAAGAACAAATAAAAAAGGAACGTGTGTGTAAGAGAAAGAAAAAAATAAACAAATTCGTGCGTAAAACATCTAAAATCTTTTAACTTGTTTAATTTTCTTTTCTTATCTATCCTTTTCTCATCATTATCATTTTTCCGTTTTCCAATTCATTTCCTTCCAATGTCACTCATGTCAGAATGTTATCTAATTCTCTTTCTTTACAGTCATGCGTTTGAGCAGGTTGGCGAGTCTCAAGGCAGGTTATACATTTAAAGGGAAATGCCTGAATAATGACATTCTTATTTTATTTTTATCTTCAAGATCATTTTTTGTTTGTTTGTGTGTGTATGTGTCTGTTTATGTGTTAGTTTATGTGTTTGTATGTGTTTGTATGTGTGTGTGTGTGTGTTTATGTGTTTGTATGTGTGTGTGTGTGTGTGTATGTATGTGTGCTGTAGGGTGTGGCTTTGTATGTGTGACCAGCTTGTCTATGTGTTCTTGTGTGCAAGCTTGTATATTTGAATGCATATGCGTATGTGTGAGAGTACATGTAAGCTTGCGAGTTCATTTGTATCTGCAGTTACTCCTTTGCTTACGTATGTGGGTATGTGCGAATGCCAACGTGTATATACCCACATGTAGACCCACAATTCCCTATATCACTCGCTAATTCAAATCCTCACAAACCCAAACAGCTGATAGATCGAAGCGTGGAGTTGA
>BOPN01000986.1:140000-142500 GCA_017312705.2 Penaeus japonicus
CGCACATACGGTCTGGTCTGTCTGCTCCCCCCCCCCCCTCTCTCTCACTGTATGACTATGTGCCTATATGTATTCCTCTCTCTCTCTATCTATCTATCTATCTGTCTCTCTATCTCACTGTATGACTATATGTATTCCTCTCTCTCTCTCTCTCTCTCTCTCTCTCTCTCTCTCTCTCTCTCTCTCTCTCTCTCTCTCTCTCTCTCTCTCTCTCTCTCTTTCTCTCATTCTCATTCTCTCTCTCTCTCTCTTTCTCTCTCTTTACTAATTTGCTTTTGAATATCTTACTAAATGAGGAAAAAGAAGGTCTAAATTCCTGCACTTACACCCACAAGAACTGACGAAAGCCAATAATAAAAAATAATAATAAAAAATGAGTTAAAAAAGAACAGATATACCTGACCCCTCCATTCCTACTAAATTGCCTGTACTAAATCCATAGGGAGATGCTATATGTACTGTCCGTGGTTTCAGCCATCGAAATTAATCGGAATACGAATGGGCTATCGATATGTATAGGGATATATACTCATATAAATTAAATAAAGACGGAAATAAACATCTGGATAAACATTTTTTGATACATTGTACCGATCACAAGTATAGATAAAACTTTTAAGATTCAAAGGTACAGTTTTATGGCCATACAGATACCCTGTCTAATCCAGCCTTGTCATTACCTCACTGGCTTTGGGTTACCGTGTTGTTTGGGTATTCGTAGCCCTTAAGGATAGTATTCGTGTGATATTTTATTAATAGTGTGGTTTGTGGTCATTTATGTGCGTGGGACCGTGTGAAATGAAGATCTGTTTTTTATTGTGGTTTTATGGTATGATGTTTTTCTTGTTGTTGAAGTTTCATTATCTTATTTTTATTATTGATTTTATTATTATTATCATTATCATTCTAATTATGGTAGTTTCTATTATCATTATTATAATTGTTATCATGATCATCATCATTATTGTCATCGTTTTTATTTATATAATTTTCAGCAGACTACTTTATTACTATTATCATAAAAATCATTATTGTTACACCATGCATAATATTAGCAGCTTGATAACTATATTACAATTCTTTTATATGATCCAAACTTGAAGGGAAAATCCCCCATATTTTTTTCCTAAATTGTTTTTTCTCCCTCTTTCCTATTCCTCCTCCTAATCTTCTCTATCCATTTTCATCCTTTCTTTATTGACGAACTCAAGGAGGATGAAAATGAAGATGAAGTTGAAGATGTGTTATAATAATACCATCCTGTAATAATGATATGTTATTAAATAACAATATATCCACACCATATAACACAATACATCAACACCACACAACACAATGCATCAACACCACATAACACAATATACCAACACCACATAACACAATATACCAACACCACACAACACAATATACCAACACCACATAACACAATATACCAACACCACATAACACAATACACCATCACCAAATAACATAATATACCAACACCACATAACACACCTTAATATCACCACCACGTTTCCCCTTCAGGAGATTTCAAGGTCAGCGCGATGGTGATCCCTTCTACGCTGGCTGGGTAGGGCACTATAACCCCTGGAGGTCGTATGGGGGAGGGGCAGGGGGGGGAAGGGGGAAGGGGGTAGACTCTGTAATGTGTGTCGGAGGGGGGGAGGGGGAGGTCTGTTTTATTTTGTTTTGTTTTTGTTTGTTTTGTGTGTGTTTTGTATTTTTTGGTTTGTTTGTATGTTTTCTGGGGTTTATTTTCTGTTGTTGTTTTGTTTCTTTGGGTGGTTGTTTGGCAGGTGGTTTCTCTCTCTCTCTTTCTTTATCTTTCTCTTTCTCTTTCTTTCTCTCTCTCTCTCTCTCTCTCTCTCTCTCTCTCTCTCTCTCTCTCTCTCTCTCTCTCTCTCTCTCTCTCTCTCTCTCTCTATCTATCTATCTATCTCTCTCTCTCTATCTATCTATCTCTCTATCTATCTCTTTCTTTCTTTCCCCCCCCCTCTCTCTCTATCTATCTATCTAGCTATCTAGCTATCTCTCTCTCTATCTATCAATCTCTTTCTCTCTCTTTTTCTCTCTTTCCCTCTTTCTCTCTCTCTCTCTCCCTATCTATCTATCTCTTTAATATATATCTCTATTTGATTGCATGTCTGCTTGTCTAACCGTCTCAGACAAAGCAGAGAAAATACACATACACCAAACAATCAAATAATAAAACAGAGCCAAAACACATAAACAATCAAACAGACAAACACAAAACAAACGACCTCTTACGGCAACACCACTTTTGACCTCAATGACCCCTCTCTCTCTCTCTCTCTCCCATCCACCCCAACCCCACCCCCGCAAGAGCTCAGGTCACGCTGGAGGAAGAGGACTGAGAGGAAGCTTCCAGAAGGCTTCCTGACGGCGTGAGCGACAGCCTGAGGAAGTGGGAGGAAGAAGAGGAGGAGGAGGAGGAGGAAGAGGAGGCCTGATTTCCGGAGAGAAAGCGGTGGGAGAT
>BOPN01000986.1:152500-155000 GCA_017312705.2 Penaeus japonicus
AATTGGGATTCATTTCTTGCCATATCTTTCCAAATTAGGGAGCATAAAATGGATTAATTCAACTAAGAGTAATGACACATGGAACGTCCTCCCCTCTGGAGAAAGTCGACGATCCGAGAGGTGGAGTAAGCGCCCTACACACTCTCTCACTCGCAGTCCAACCCGAGAGGAAGCAGCACGCACGCTCGTCCGCCCTTTGTAAGTATAGCTCTCTCTATATTTAATTTCGACAAATTCAGTGCATTGATATATGTCATACTATGTTATAATCACAAGTGATACTTTTTCGCAAATCAAGGAGCCGTACTTACTCTAATAGTATGTTTTAACAACTTGCTTTCACGAACCTACCGGCGCTCATATGGGGGTGTGTCCAGAACCGTCCAAGTGTTTGATATTCAAGTTCTAAGTTCATATTGCGACTAGAAAATTCTAAAGCTCTTTTTAATATAGTGCATTGAAGTTCCCCCGCCGAGTTGACGGGTTAAAACAGGTGGTCCTCAAGACATTATTTTTAGCCTTAATCCCTCCAACTGTCAAATTGAAGCTCGGGCGGTAACAAAGTGTGGTAACTCTCCATTAATGATTTTATTAGTATGTTTTAATTATATTATTAATTATATATATATATTAGTTGGAAATATTTTAATCATAAAGTAAAGTATATAGTTTTTCTTTATTTCCAAAAGTTGGTTTGGTTAATTGTACCCTCTACATTGAAGTCCTGGTGATAAGTCTCGGTATACTTTTATTTTTTACTCTTAATTTTTTTTATTTATGAGATGGGACTTTTGAGAAGAGCAAGTAATAAAAGTGCATGTAGGCGAGAGAAAGGGAGGGGAGGGGAAAGGAGAGGAAAAGGGGGGTGGGGGGGAGGGAGGGTTAGGGGTGGGAAGTTCGTGTGTAAGTGCGTTTTGCCGGTGACGTCACGCATGGCTTGATATAATGTCGGGTTAGAATGTCGAGGCTTCAGTTTAACACGGGTACTCGCATTGTGCAGAGCTCGTCAAACCGGGCCGTTCCCGCAACGCCATATAGTCAGTGACTGTGATATTAACTCGGTAAATAACGTGTTCTGCCATGGTTTATGGCTTTATTTTCCGACTTTCGGCTTTGATTGAAACTTGGTATATTTTTTAGCCTCTAACATTACGGTGTGGCAGTGAAACTTTGTGATTGTGTGGTGAATAACGCTGTAATACTTCGTGATTGGTGATCAACTTGAATGGAAACTTTAATGTGGACTTGGAGCAGCTTTGGTTTTGAGATTTTTGAGATTGTGCCTAACCGCAACTCCTTCCTTCCTTGCAGTAGTAACTCAACACCAACAAGATGTGTGACGACGAAGTAGCCGCCCTGGTTGTAGACAATGGCTCCGGCATGTGCAAGGCCGGCTTCGCTGGTGACGATGCACCACGAGCAGTCTTCCCCTCCATCGTGGGCCGACCCCGTCATCAGGTCAGTAGTCAAGAATTGACGGCTTGTATCTTTGGAATTATAGTTGTATATTTTCTGAAGAAAACAGATTTTTGGTAAATATCTTGTGCTAATGCTATTAAACTTTTTCTTCCAGGGTGTGATGGTCGGCATGGGCCAGAAGGACTCCTATGTAGGTGACGAGGCCCAGAGCAAGCGAGGTATCCTGACCCTGAAATACCCCATCGAGCACGGCATCGTTACTAACTGGGACGACATGGAGAAGATCTGGCATCACACTTTCTACAACGAGCTCCGTGTGGCTCCCGAGGAGCACCCAGTCCTGCTGACCGAGGCTCCCCTGAACCCCAAGGCCAACCGTGAGAAGATGACCCAGATCATGTTCGAGACCTTCAGCACACCCGCCATGTATGTGGCCATCCAGGCTGTGCTGTCCCTGTACGCCTCTGGTCGTACCACTGGTATTGTGCTCGACACTGGTGATGGTGTGACCCACACTGTCCCCATCTACGAAGGTTATGCTCTTCCTCATGCTATCCTTCGTCTCGACTTGGCTGGTCGTGACTTGACCGCTTACCTGATGAAGATCATGACTGAGCGCGGCTACACCTTCACGACCACCGCCGAGCGAGAAATCGTTCGTGACATCAAGGAGAAGCTGTGCTACGTGGCCCTCGACTTCGAGCAGGAGATGACCACCGCTGCTTCCTCCTCCTCTCTGGAGAAGTCGTACGAGCTTCCCGACGGTCAGGTGATCACCATCGGCAACGAGAGGTTCCGTTGCCCCGAGGCCCTGTTCCAGCCTTCCTTCCTGGGTATGGAATCCTGCGGCATCCACGAGACCACATACAACTCCATCATGAAGTGCGACGTGGACATCCGTAAGGACCTGTACGCCAACACTGTCCTCTCCGGAGGCACCACCATGTACCCCGGCATCGCCGACAGGATGCAGAAGGAAATCACTGCCCTCGCTCCCTCAACCATGAAGATCAAGATCATTGCCCCACCTGAGCGCAAGTACTCCGTCTGGATCGGTGGCTCCATCCTGGCCTCCCTCTCC
>BOPN01000986.1:160000-165000 GCA_017312705.2 Penaeus japonicus
TGATTGAAAAGGATAGACGAATAACCACTGAATCAGTAGCAGACACGCTCAACATCTCTGTGGGTTATGCACACATAATTCTGGTGGAGAGTTTGGTGCTAAGCAAGCTTTCTGCTGGGTGGGTCCCTAGGCTCAGAAAAACAAACCCTGGAAAACTGCATCAAGGTGTTCTCTTCCACCGCGTCATTGCACCCGGTCACGGCGCTCGGCAGACAAGAGTTATGCTACGTGAATTTCGATGGGAAATCGTCCAACATCCACCTTGCAGCCCCGATTTAGTCCCATCTGACTTCTATCTGTTTCCAAACGTTAAAAAAAATCATGGAAAGGTAACAAATTTGCCTTGGTTGAAGATGTAAAAAGAGCTGCCCTGACATGGTTCACGTCACATGACCCTCAGCTTTACTCAGACGGTCTTAAAAGCTGGTATCAACGTTTGCAGAAGTGTATTGACCTTAATAAAGCCTATGTTGAAAAATACACATCATAACTGAAACTTTCTTCATACTATCCTTTTTCCACGAACTTTTTGAAGTATCATCGTATGTATGTATGGTACTCTCTCTCTCTCTCTCTCTCTCTCTCTCTCTCTCTCTCTCTCTCTCTCTCTCTCTCTCTCTCTATCCATCTCTTACGTGTGCATTTCTTGATTCTGTAAAATAAGAGTAACAAAGCTAAGAAAACATACAGTGTGCGTGTGAATATTAAACATTGTACAGAGAATGGAAGAATGGTGAGAGAGAGTGAGATATCCATGATAACAATGATAATAGTACTAATGATAATGATACAAATATCACTGATAAGAATGAACAATAACATAGAGTAATAATGATAACAATAGTAATGATAATGATGATGATACTAGTGATAATTATAACAATAGTAATGGTAATAATGATAACGATAATAATGGTAACAATGATGATAATGATGAGAATAAGAATAAGAAGGATAAGAATGAGACTAGTGAAATACTAATAGCAATAATTATAATGGAAACAAGAATGATAAGAGAATATGACTGGGGATATGAAATTGAAATTGACAGTAGTATTAATGACAATAATAATAACAACGGATGATAGTAATCATAGTAATGATAACAATCGTGTTGCTAAAGATAACAATCACAATGATAATGATAACAATCATAATCATAATGACAACAATCATAATCATAATGATAAACACAATAATAACACGACGAAGCAGGTAAATGAATAGATAGATAAATACTGTAGATAAAGATGAAACAGAGAGAGGGAGAGAGACAGACAATGGGACCAATGTACCGCCAAAGTTATTCAGCACATATATCATATGTTATCATATAGAGAGAGATGGGGGGGTGGGGTAGAATAGATTGATAGATGGTGAGAGGGAGAGATAAGGATAAGGATAAGCCAGATTTGCGGAGCAGATGCTACAGAGGGAGAGAGATGTCAGTTTAATATAACGCCAAGATTATGGATATCAAGATAAGATATTTAGCACAGTCATAATACCTATTATCGAATAGATACCGTGGCATAATTTTTGCTATATCTTGTGAATGCAAAATTTCACACATGTAACTTAAGAGTATTTGGAACGCATCTGTAAACTGTGCATTGCGGAAAACATGGTTCTCATCTTACATAACAATTTAGAATTTTCATATATTCTTGAATGTAATTATTCACACGCAGCATAATTAGTTTATGTTTTTCATTTATCCATCTATCATTACAACCAATAGAACGCACAGCAAAAACAGCAATATTACCTAACATCCAACATCTATCCAAGATAAACCTGCACAGCAACAATCCGTTATCAGTAAATGTAGATACAGATTAAGATATTTGGTGTATGTAACAGAATTGTCGCGGTAGTGTCCAAGTAGCCCTTGTGCGAAGTGGGCCGTTGCGCATTTCGTCGCTCGGTTGTTTGTTTACACCCACTGCGTCAGCTGATTGGTACTAGCTATGTAGATTTCTTAATATTAAAACGGCCACAAAATTCATGTACTAATACTCTTAAATTCATTGTATACTCCGAAATAAAGTCATTATAGTACAAGCTTCGATAACTTGTTTTTCACCTTGAAATGATACTTCTGAGGAATGATAGTAGAGGATTATTTTCAGTATATCTATTTGTCTAGCTAAAGCTTACTAGATATACAGAGTTCTCCAAAAGATACGATCTCTATAATTTCTCAATAAAAGCATCAAGAAATTACCCAAATCACAAAAATTGCAAAGAAATAGTAACCATAATACCTGAGCAGAAGAGATAATAAACTATTATCTTTCCTAAAAGAAGTATTTATTGCGCGCTCTCAATATCTCTATTTATCTAGCCCGATTGCATCTCCAGTAGGCTAAACGTCAACAAAATTGTGACAGACAATGAGCAATTGTGTTTTGTGTGTAAGGCTTTGATTAAGAGGCCTCAGTTGCAGTAGGTTGACTTTAAAGAATTCAAGATGCCCAGTTCACCAGGGTTACAACCGGGGGAGCAGTATTCCTCTGCAGTAAGTATATTTTGAGTGACAAATCGAGAATCTGTCAGAATCGAAAATGTTTTTGTTTTGGGTAGTGAAAGGGTTTCTTTGTTGGTGTGTTTTTTGTTGTTGTTTTTCTTCTTCTTGTTCTTTTGCTCCTTCTTTTCTTGTGATATTCTTTATTTTTTACCTTTTTTGTGCTGTGCTGTTTAAATTGTCTTTGTTTGTTTTTGTTTGTATGTTAGATATATTTCACAAGGAATACATTAATTGAGAAAAATAGCTAATTATTGAATTCTGAGGGAGTTCAAGTAATTTCTCTCTCACTCATTTACATATAAGAAATTATGAATGCATTGACTCATTATAGATTAATGAAATCTCTGGGAAATTCTAATGCATTTGGATAACTAGGATGAAATAACATCTGAAAACAGATTTGTGCAAATATGGCTCATCTAATACTAGTATATTGTAAATTGGTGTCAAGAAAGCATAATATTAGGAATATGATCAAATAAACATTCTAAATTTAATTAATATAACAACATTTCATTATTATTTGTTTAAAAGACTGAGTCATTGCTCAGACTCATTAATAAATGTAAAAGGTGAATGGAAAATGTATTTCTCTTATAATGTAGTGGCATTTTGAATCTTATGGGACTGTTTTTAATTACATTTGAATAAACATATGTTTATGATTTTAACGGCAATTATAGAATAATTTTTGTTTATAAGCTTAAAAATTTAGTTTATGTTGTGGAGATATGTGTTTTATATATAATACTAACTAATTCTTCTAGGGAGAATAATTTATATAAAGATAAAAGCAAATATGAATACTAACATGATTTTGTTTACCAAGTTATATTTACAGTTTTAGACTTGCATGTAGAACAAGGTAAACAGTACATGGATGATAAATCGTAAGACATCGTTTGTCATGACATAGTTATCAAAAATTTAAAGTTTAAATATAGTATTAGTATAAGATAGATCAAAACAATTTACAGTGGAACTTTCCTCGCAGTATCATGATCCCAACCAGTGGGTTTATGGTTTATAGACCTCAAATAAGGAACAAGTGTAAGCTCTATTCTTCCAAATTGTAAATGGTGGAGCTCTGTTGGCCTTTGCTTGGGCTCAGAAGGTTTGAAGGCTATACTGATTGCTTGATTGATCTATTGCAAGGTTTAATTTTGTTTCTTTTAAATTTTTGACGATTCTATCATATAAAATGTTAAAGTGCATCTCCCTTTTGATTCCATGTACTATTTCTGCTGTACTGTATGTAAACATTAGAGCAACCCAGTTTTGGTTTGTGAGCTAGTAATCAATCGGTTATTATTACGTGTCATTAATAATTATAGTAATATAGAATAGATACGGAAAAGAAACAATGTAGAATGGAAAAAATAAGTATTAGTAGATAAAGTAGGGAACAAGATGTTATTTTTACAGGATGAAGAATGGCATAAACACGACTCATTAGTTTACAATACTGTGTACAATACTTTCCAATAGGGTAGTATTGGTGATACATGTAACCTAAATGGTTCGCCGTAAAAAATTATTTGAAGAACACTGGTTTAGAAGACACCAATAGTGACGTTCAAAAAAGACTTTTGTCTTGTTATTGTATTTGCTTTCTTTCCGTCCAGAATGCCATGATAGTTCATGTGGCTTTGGATAGGCCATCCACCACAAATAACTGGCTAACAATCTTGAAGTCCAGCTTGATAGAAGCACATTGTTGCCACAACCTCTGTACTTTACATTCTGAGAAAAGCTAACAAACCTCTACCATGTATATTCTGGTAAGATAGTTCTTGTACCATTTTTCTTTTTTTTATTTAACTGTAAATCGTTTGGAAAGTCTACAATCCCCAACTTGCTAGAATATATATGGTAAAAGCAGATTTACAGGTTTCTTTTAATTATTTACAGCATTCATATACATATTCATATTCACATTCATATTCATATACATATGCAAATATGTATTCATATACATAAACATATACATATACATATACATATACATATACATATACATATACATATACATATACATACATATATTTATACATATGTTATGATCAGATTGTACACCCAATTTAAAAGTGCAAGACTTCAAAAATATTTTACTAATTGTTAGTGCATATACATATACATATACATATATATATTTATACATATGTTATGATCAGATTTTACACCCAATTTAAAAGTGCAAGACTTCAAAAATATTTTACTAATTCTTAGTGCAACTTCGTTTGCATTCATTAAATATTTATTGATGTGGAAATACTTCTTTATCAGTGAAATAAAAATGATTGTAAAAGTCATTCAGTATGTGAGTATTTTGAGTAAGTCTATTACATCAAGACGAAAATAAAAAGGTATTGTAAATAATCTCAGTAGTATAGGATAATAGTGGAATAATCATATGATATAGGAATATTACAAGGTAATACCAACTAAGTAACTAAGCTCAGTATAACTT
>BOPN01000986.1:172500-175000 GCA_017312705.2 Penaeus japonicus
GAAAGCTAAATTCAAAGAAAATGAGAATAGGAAAAGTAAAATAGAAAACGGAAATATGAAAGTAAAAAAAAGTGTTAATAAAAAAAAGAAAGGGAAATAACAAGTGGCCTCTAAAGAAAATGAAACGTGAAGTACATATTTGAAAAAGGCAAATTAATTAGAAATAGGAGAAGGAAAAAGAAGATTAAGTAGAAGAATAAAGAAAAAGTGAAGAAGAAGAAGGAGACGGAGACAAATCAAAAAACAAAACGAAAAAGGTACAAGGGAAGGAAGAAGAAGAAGAAGAAGAAGAAGAAGAAGAAGAAGAAGAAATCGTTGGTCGACGAATTGCGTAACTTCTATTCCTGGGTTTCGTACTTCCGAAGATGCAAGCATTGCACATTACCTGTTTTTGTCTGGGTGGGTTACGTTTGTGTGTGTGTTTTCTTAAGAGTGTGTATGCGTGGTGGTACATTGCGTTTACGTGTTTGTATGTGAATGAACGTGTGTGTGCGGGCGCTTTTTTCATGTGCGTGAGTGTGACCGTGCGTTTGTACAGCATTTACGTCGTGCGTATGTGTTTGTATGTGAATGAGCGTGTGCGTGCGGGCGTGTTTACGTGCGCGTGCATGTGTACAACATTTACGTCGTGCGTATGTGTTTGTACGTGAATGAGCGTGTGCGTGCGGGCGTGTTTACGTGCGCGTGCGTGTGACGACCGTGCGTGTGCACAGCATTTGCGTCGGCCAAGGCATCTCGTGGAAAGACCGGTACCGCTGGTGCACATCCCCGCGCACACGGAAGCAAATAACCCGCCATCACCTCTCGTTAGCTTCCCCATTTAAGTGGTGATTAAGGCTAGCAAAATAAGTGGACTAAGTCGTTTTTTTTTAATGTGTGTGTTGACTTTCATACATACAGATACACGTATGAATATATTTAGATTTTTTTTTTTTCTTGTATGTTTCTACTTGTAGGTTCATTTATTTATTCCGTAATTATTTTTGTTGAGAGGCGAATTCTTGAAAGAATCTCGACCTGTGAAGATTGATGCAAATTGCAACTTGTAAAAGATGCAGATTAACTCGCTTTATGGCTGTTTATTACAGCGTGTGCAAAGTATATTATCGTAAATGACAGTTGTTGCACGTAAGACTTTCATGCATAGATCACAATCCGTGTCTTTTGCAGCTGGGAATCTGATGAATTATCGGGATCTTTGGGGTTGGGGGGGGGGGGAGGGCTGGCTTGCTGTTTAAGGGGGTGTTGCAGTGGCCTCTTGGGGGGGGGGGGGGGGGGGATACACGTGTCCGCGCATGTGCACACGCAAGCACGAGTGGAAGCAGTCACTCAGGTATTCAGATATTCATTCATTTGTTTACACGTATGGAAGCTCGCACGCACACACATACGCACGCGCGCGCGCGCACACACCTACACATACATCCACCCACCCACCCATCCACCCATACCCCAGGGTGGGTGGGTGTGTGAGAGAGAGGGTCAGTAGGGAATGCGACCGTTAAATAGGTGTGTTTAGGGTGAGTCCCGAAATCTGTGGCGGTCTCAGCATCCCTCTTCTCATCTCCTCTCGTCTCCGATTTTTGTTTTTTCTTTCTTTCTTTTGATAATTTGTTTGTATTTTTTACGGATATAGATTTTTATTTTATTTATTTACTTTTTTATTTGATTCATTTATTTAGTTAGTTTTGTAATCCCGTAATATCTCTCGTCATTTTTATTAAGGAGTGAGTGGGTTAATATTTTTTTATTTTCTATCTTTTTTTCTTTCTATCGAAGTCGTTGAACAAAAAATCGTAAGTTGGTGGAAGGACGGGGGGGGGGGGGGGGTGCAGAGGGAGTGGTCAGGTAGAGAAGGGATATACACTTTTTTTCTCCGTTTTTTCATCTGTCACATAGCTGGTCCTTTCCGTTCTTCTCTTTGGGTGTGTCTCTCTCTCTCTTCCCCTTTCTTCCTATTTCTCTTTTTAAGCCTTTCTCTTCTCTTTTCTATATCTTCTCTCTCTTTTCTCTTCTCTCTTTTCTTCTCCATTCTTCTCTTCTCTCTTTCTCTCTCTCTCTCTCTCTCTCTCTCTCTCTCTCTCTCTCTCTCTCTCTCTCTCTCTCTCTCTCTCTCCCTCTCTCTCTCTCTCTCCCTCTCTCTCTCCCTCCTTCCCTTCCCCTCCCCCTCCCTCTCTATCTCCCTCTCTCTTCATTTTCCCTCTCCTCCTCACCCTCTCCATTCTTCCTCTCTCCCCCCCCCCTCCTGCTCCTCCTCTCTCAGTCTATATCTCTTTCTGACTCACAAACTCACTTTCATTTCCCTGCCCATCACTTTCCCTTCCCATCACTTTCCCTCACCTTTGCCCATCCCTATGTCTCTCCGCTACTATTATCCTATCTTAAATTAATCTTAAATTCAATTACCTCTGATTAATTACATCTACCAACCACAACCATCCAGCCAGTACTAGCATCTACTACGACAACCCCTTTAGTACGAATGTTTACTACGAGTGCA
>BOPN01000986.1:182500-185000 GCA_017312705.2 Penaeus japonicus
CTCCTCCTCCTCCTCTGTCTCTCCCTCTCTGAACGTGCCCTAACAGTGCCATCACCCAGTGCCTGTCGATGCCGCCCGTGTGTAAGTCTTGTCACAGTGTCATTGGCTACATCCTTTCTCGACCCTCTCTCGCCTTTCCTCTGTAGCCTCCAGCTCCCTCTCTTTCTCTTTCTCTCGTCACTCTCATTTCTCTCTCTCCTCTCTTTCTCTTTTTCGCTCTCATTTCTCTCATATCTTCCTCACTTATTTTTCTCTATTTTTATTATCTATGTTTTTTTTCCTCTCTCACTTTCTGTCACCTCTCTCTCTTAATTTTTCCCCTCTCTCTTACTTTTTTTCTCTCTCTCCTTCCCTCTCTGTCTCCCTCTCCCTCTTTACCTCTCTCTCTCTCTCTCCTTCTCCTTCCCCCTCACTCTTTCGCCTTCCCTCTCACTCTTTCTCCTTCCCTCTTTCTTCTCCATCTTTCTCCTTCCCTCTTTCTTCTCCATCTTTCTCCTCTCTCTCTCTCTCTCACTCTCTCTCTCTCTCTCTCTCTCTCTCTCTCTCTCTCTCTCTCTCTCTCTCTCTCTCTCTCTCTCTCTCTCTCTCTCTCTCTCTCTCTCTCTCCTTCCCTTATCTCCCACCCACCAGGATTTTTCAAATGGCAGGATGGATTAGTCGAAGAAAATTCACTTGATGTGCAACTGCAAATGATTTACAGCCATATTCTAAGTCCCTAAGCGCGCCGTGTACATGACATGAACATGCCGCGATTCTTATTCTAGAAGCGCGGGTTCGCGGCAAAAGCGTGGCAAATTCGTGGCAGATGCGTGGAAAGTATTGGAACAATCGTGGAAACTCCGTGGCAAGGGGGTAGGCTTGTCACGATAGTTACACAAGTGAAAAAAATCATATTTTTACTGTACTTTTTCTTACCAATACTTCATATGAGCATAC
Source organism: Penaeus japonicus (assembly GCA_017312705.2). Taxonomy (NCBI): domain Eukaryota; kingdom Metazoa; phylum Arthropoda; class Malacostraca; order Decapoda; family Penaeidae; genus Penaeus; species Penaeus japonicus. The sequence goes on from BOPN01000986.1 coordinate 183,437, forward strand.
TACGTTTGAAAAGTAATACCTATATTGGTTATATTAGGCATCATTGTCCTAGACACGGATTACAAACTCTTTTAGGAAAACATGGATTCTCTGCTGATTTTGAGTTTGTTTACCTTTTGGCGGACTTTTCGAAGGAGAGTGAAGTTAAATGAATGGTAAAAGTAGTCAGGGACGTAAAATTAAAGCATATAATTATATGAAATATGTATACATTAAATCTATATGCATGATATATTAAAAATGCGCATATATGTACAGTATATACAAAGATAAAATAAGGAAGATCTGTTCATAAACACACGGTCCCTCACATCCCGTTTGTTTTGATCGAGCGTAGAGTGAATTACCAACAGCGCGTTCGTGAAATGGTTGTCAATTCTTTAACTAGGAACAAGTACAACGACTGATTCATACCAAAATTGAAGTATCTTATGTTAGTGCTACCTATGATTGTAGTTTCTCTTATGAATTTGTCGTGTGGACAGTGCCATTCATCCGAAACATGTTAATAAGTGGGTTAACTTTGGAACGGTTGGTAAACCTGAAGCAGTTGACGCAAACGTGCCGCGCTTTTGCGTCCTAGATTACCGCATTCGTAACATGAACACGACATGGACACAACATGAACATGACATGGCCACGACACGCAGAAAACGTTATAGAATACGGCTGTTAGTACCACTGGTTATGGGGTAGTGGGGGGGAGGGGAGGGGGTGTCAAGCGACTTGGTGTAACCCGGGAGAAAATATATGACCTGGTTGTAACTTTGCATATTGCATTATTGTTTTGACTTGGCGGGTTAACTTATTGGACTCTATTTCGCGAGTTGCCTTGTAGATTTGACCTGGCGAGTTACCTGGTTGACTAGACGTCTCGAATGGACTTAATGACATGACTTAGCGAGTTGATTGATTAAGTTGACTTGGCGAGTGCACTGATTGACATGACCTAGCGAGTAGACCAGCTGACTCGACCAACCTAGTGACTTAGCGAGTCGACTTGCTGACTCGACCAACCTAGTGATTTAGCGAGTCGACTCACTAACTTGATGTAATGAGAATTATTGAGGGAGGTAGTGTGAAATTTGTCCGGGTTCGGTGAGAAAATAAAGAGATTTACGACACCCCCCCCCTCCCCCCCCTACACACACACCGCGCGCCGCATCTCCTAAGATTAGGTTAGCTTTTTGGGAATGGTATTATTTGAGTTTCGGGGATTTGCGAGTTTCTGAAAGCGGAGTGAATGTGGGAGAGTGCGGGAGGATCTATGCTGAGAGGGAGGGAAGGAGGGAAAGAGGGAGGGAAGGAGGGAGAGGGAAGGAGGGAGGAAAGGAAAGAGGAAGGGAGGGAGGGAAAGAGGAAGGGAGGGAGGGAGGGAGGAAAGAAGGGAGGGAATAGACTTGGCTTTATTTATTTTTTGTCTCCAGTAACTATCATGGAAATAAGAAAAAGGGAAAACAAGACTATTGGAATGCGTTATGACGAGAAGTGGATGAGAATGATGAATATAAAGGTGTTAGAAATATGGAGAATGAAAGAGATGATGATGATGAATACAAATAAA
>BOPN01000986.1:190000-200000 GCA_017312705.2 Penaeus japonicus
AAGTAGAAGCATTGGGTAGGGGGGTGAAGGGGGGGGGGCTGTCTTTACCGTCTTCTCTCATCAGCGTTATCGGTATCGATGCTGTCGTCATTTCAATCGTCGTCGTTATTTGTATTTGAAAGAAAAGCGGGAGAAACGAGGAGGAAGAGGAAGACGAAGACCGTGGACCGAAGATCGAAGACCTAAGACCTAAGACCTAAGACCGAAGACCGAAGACCGAAGACCGAAGGCGTAGGAGAAGGGAAATTAAAGATATAACTGCAATATGGATGTTTTACCTATTATTATTATTATTTTTTACCTATATCTACCTATTTTCAAATGTCGGAGGACGTAAACTCGGGTTAAAGAGTAGCTCAAAATCGGCGCCCGAACGGAATCCTCTCCTTACCCCCACCGGGCCCACGCTTTCTCTCAACCGTGGTTTGAAGTCATAGGGAAATTCAGCTTATACGTAGTCAGTTCGATTAAAGAAATGATTGCCGAAATTGTGCGATTAACGCAGCAGATTAAATCGAAATCTGATTCAGCAGATTTCTAACACCGCATTCCCCGCTACCTCCTCCCTCCTCCTCTCTTCTCATTTCCCCCCTCTCCCCCTCTCCCCCTCTCCCCCCTCCCCCTCTCCTCTCTCTTCCCCCCTCAATATTCAAGATCGAAAGGGTCACTTCATCCATCTCTCATCCTCTTTAGCCACTCCTCTTCACCTCTCTCTACCTCCTCGCCCACTCCCTTTCCTCCCCAATCTCTTCCCTTCCCTCTTCTTCTCCTTCCTCCCAATCCTCTTCTCTCCCCGTCTTCTTCCTCCTTCTATATCCCCCCCCCCCTTTTCTCTCTCTGCTCCCTTCACAACCCTCTTCTATCTCCTCTCTGTTCCTTCGCCTTCCCCCTTTCCCCTCCCTCCTTCTTCCTCACCCTCTGCCTTCTCCTTCACCCTCCTCCTCCTCCCCTATCCCTCTTCCTCCTCCCTTATCCCTCTTCCTCCTCTATCCCTATCCCTTCTCTTCCCTCATCCCTATCCCTTTGCCCGCTCCTATTCCTTCCACCCCCCTTGCCTCATCCTCCCTCTGCCCTTCTCTTCTCCCCGCTCTCATCTCCCCACACACATCCTTCTATCTCCGGGAACAACGTTGATTCCGTCCGACGTCCTCAACCGCACACCGAGACACAAAAGGACTCTTTTCTAGGGCGCTAGATTAAGGTGCGAGGGACTTCTTCTTTGGGCGCCGTCCTTTGCAGGGAGCTTGGATTGGGTACGAGGGGGTTAGAGACAGGTGGGTGGGTTGGTGGATGGGCAGACAGGCAGGTAGGTAGATAGGTAGGGAGGCAGGCAGGCAGGCAGGCAGGCAGGCAGGCAGGCAGGCAGGCAGGCAGGCAGGCAGGCAGGCAGGCAGGCAGGCAGGCAGGCAGGCAGGCAGGCAGGCAGAGAGAGAGAGAGAGGGAGAGAGAGAGAGAGAGAGAGAGAGAGAGAGAGAGAGAGAGAGAGAGAGAGAGAGAGAGAGAGAGAGAACGCTCATCTCCTGTGACTGTGTTTGTTCGTGTAATTTTGCGAGACGCGCTGTTGTTTGTGCATTGTCTTTGTTCTGTTTGTTATTGCATTCGTTGTTGTCCTGTAATTATTATTAATCAGTTATTTACACAGGGCAGAAATATTTTGACCTTTGAAAAGAAAAGAAAAGCAAACTAAAACTAAAACAAACCGTAAAGAAAACACAAAACTAATGTAGCTAAAAGAAAAGAAACAGAAAGAAGAGAAAAACGCGATGAAACATTAACCTCCCTTAATTATCTTCAGGCTTTGGGAAAATAGTCACCCGAGGGGAACTCTCTCCCTCCTCCTCCTCCTCCTCCTCCTCCTCCTTCTCCTCCTACTTCTTCTTCTCCTTCTCCTTCTCCTCCTTCTTCTTCTTCTTCTTTCTTTTTCCTTTTCCTTCTTCTTCTTTCTTTTTCCTTTTCCTTCTTCTTCTTTCTTTCTTTTTCCTTTTCGTTCTTCTTCTTCTTCATCGTTTTTTTCTGCTTGTTATCATCTTTATCGTCTTTCTCTTCTTCCTTCTCCTCCGCCTCCTCCTCTTACTTCAGCTACTCCTACTCCTCCACATGCTCCTCCTCCTCCTCCTCTTCCTCGTCCTCCTCCTCATTTTCTTCCTTCTCCCCTTTCTCCTTTTCTTCTTCTTCTTCCTCCTCCTCCTCCTCCTCCTCCTCCTCCTCCTCCTCCTCCTTCTCCTTCTCCTCCGTCGAAACTTTACATGCGGTTAGAGGGGGGAAGAGAGGAAAAGGAGGAGGGGGAAGGGGAAGGGGAAGAGACGTAGGGGGCACCTCTTCTTTCCTCCCCTTGTTTCCCTCTCTGGTTGCATCTGGGGTGTCAAGGCTTATTACTACGTCTTGTTTCTTCTCCCTTCTCTTTCTTTCTTTCTTTTTCGTCTTCGTGTCTTATGTTCTAGTATTGTTACTTTTTATATACACAAAAATAGAGTGTCTTCCAATCCGCTTATTCATCATATCAAATGCCTTATCACTTCATCCAACACACTGGTTCTTGTAGTCTATACAACACGATGCTCTCCCTGTGTTATTGGCAGATACAGCTGCTACTCTTGTTACTGCTTCTAGAGCTGCCTTCTAGTTTTAGTTTGTTTTTATTGTTTTTCTGTTTTACTTCTGCTTCCTCGTCCCTCTTAAGTCTTCGTCATTCTTCCTAGCTTCCTTCCTTTATCCTCTTATCGTTTTCTATTCTCATCTGTTTACCTTTGTCTTCCGTCGTTCCTGTTTTCTCTTTTTCGCTTTTTCTCTTACTTCTCCGTCTGTCCTCCTTCATTTCTTCTTCCTCCTGCTTCCTTCCTCCTTTCTTCCTTCCTTCCTTCCTTCCATCCTTCCTTCCTTCCTTCTATTCTTCTTTCTTCCTTCCTCCTTCCTCTTTCCTCCTCACTGCTAACACTCTTTCTTCATCCCAAGTTCTTCACCTCCCCCCCCCCCACCCAACTCGTAACTTTTCTTGCGCCCTCTTAACTTCATCTTTCCCTCCCTTACCCCTTCATCCTCCTCACTCCTTCTTCCTCCATCCACTCTTCTCTTCGCACCTCCTCCATCTCCTAATCCCCGCCCCTCCCCCCTCCCTCCCGCAAAGGCTTTTAAAACAGAAGCCTTTTAATAATTCACTTTCCCCTGAAAACATAAGGTCTCGAGAGTGGCTTCTGAGGGAGTAGCATTATTATTATTATTATGATTACGATTTTTTTATTTTTTTACTTTCAGGAGAGGAAACACTAAACTTTTTTCCACGTTAATCTCTAGGGCTGTTTACAGGGATGAGGTAGGGAGAGGGAGAGTTAGAAGGGAGGCTGAGAGGGAGAGGTAGAGGGAGGGTAAAACGGAGAGAAGGAGAGGGATCATTCGTAAAGAGCGGACGTATTATTTTTCCTTTGCGCATTTTGTTTCTTGCTTTATTGTTTTTGTTGTTTTTCTTGTTGTTATCATTATTATTGATATTGTTACTGTTATTGTTATTGTTATTATAATTAATATTAATATTGTTATCATTATTGTCATTATTATTATTGTTAATGTTAATGTTATCGTTACTGTTGTTGTTATCATTGTTACTATATACATATATATTATTCAAGTCTTTCTCCTCCCCCTCCTAGTCAGGTTATTAATTTATTTCTGTGAATGCCTTCTCGCCCAGCAACGCAAGGCCTAGATGAAAATGGAAGGGGAAAGGAAGGGGAGAGGAACGCTACGTAATGGGTGCAAATGGAGGTAGAAAAGGAAAAGGAAAAAGAAGGAAGAAGAAGATGGTGGGGGGAGCGGGATATATTGGAAAGCTTTATAGAAGGGATATGGGGAGGGTTGAGGGGAGTGGCGAAAGAGAAAGGGACCAAAGAAACTGATTGTGTGTGTGTATATATATATGTATATATATATATATATATATATATATATATATATATATATATATATATATAATATATATATGTTTGTGTGTGTGTGTGTGTGTGCGCGCGCGTGCGAGCGCGAGGTCGTGCATTTGTTTTAGCGCAAGCGCACGCTTAATGATGCGAGGGGAGTGCCATCGTTAGGCCTATTTCCCCCTCTCGTCCCCCAGCTCCCGAAGGCTCCTCTCTCCCGTGCATTATTAATCGATCTCCTCCTCGCGCCGGATGTTATGATTTGGTTCTCTCTTACGCGACCAGGTATTCAGGTATTCGCGTGTCTTAGGCGGTTATGGAGGTCGTCCAGTTATGTCATAGCCAGCCCTTTGCCCCGTCGTCTCAAATCTGCCTCCCTTTGGACGCATCTCCCGTATCTTGTATCCGAGATTAATGCTTCTTTTTTCCTAAGCATGCTGTGGATATAGAGATCCTTGGAGAAATCTTTTATCCGCTGAGATGCATCTCTAAAGGATTTTTTTTTTTTTTTTTTTTTGGGGGGGGGGGTTGGGGGAGGTCAGTGACCTTTTACTGACTTTCGTATTCTATGCTTCTTCTTTTTCTTTTGCGTGTCCTTTAATTTTTCTTGTTTCATTGATTATTTTTTTATGATTGAGACTAAACCATTTATTTGTTATATATGTATCTCCTTTTGATATCATCTTACAGCTGTCGTATTTATATGTTACATTTCAATCTTCCTGTCCCTCTTCCTTTTCTTCCCTTCCTCCTTCCATCCATCTCCTCTTTCTCTCTCCTCCTCCTCCCCCTCCCTCTCTCTCTCCTCCTACCTCATCACCTCCTACCCCATTTCTCTCCCCCTTCCTCTCTCCCTCCCCCTCTATTTATATCAGCTGTGTTTACATCGAACCGCCCTTCCTCCTTCGGCTTCTTTATCATCCGTGAAAATCAGATCTCACAGCGGAGGAAGAGGGGAAGGGGAAGGGGAAGGGAAAAGGAGAGGGGAAGGGAAGGGGAACAATTATTTTGTAAAGTTTGAATGTATGATTTTTGTTGCGTTTTGTGTGGATGGTCTTGTTTGGTGTTTGTTTTGTGATTTTTTCCCTCTCGTTTTGTAGATACAGGTTGTGTATTCTTGCTCTATTTGGAATGCATTTTTCTTTCTCTCTTTTCTCTATCACCGCCATCTCATCATCTTCATCTTTGTCTTCCCCCTCCCCTACTCTTTCACCACCACCATCATCCTCATGATCCTCCACCTCCTCCTCCTCCTCCTACTCCACCTCCTCCTCCTCCTACTCCACCTTCTTCTTCTCCTTCTCCTGTTGCACCTCCTCCTGTTGCTGTTGCACCTCCTGCTCCTTCTCCTCCTTCTCCTGTTTCTCCTCTCTTCCTTTCTTCCATAACCTTCATCATTTCCCTCCTCTATCTCCCTTTCTCTTTTCCTCTCCTCATCTATTTCTCCATCATCGCCATCTTCCTCTTCGTCTTCTTTATGCTCACAATTTTTTTCCCTACCATCCTTCGATTACGAGCCGTCCGTGATAAGGTTTTCTGTCTCCTCCGAATTGCTGTGTCGCCGTTTATTATCAGATTTCGTTGATTGCATCTTTTGGAATCGCTATGTATTTTTGTTTAAGTCAAGTTGATGTAATTTCATTTCGTTATTTTCACGGGTCGTCGCCGTGTCGTCCGTCAAATTTATATTTATTTACTCTCTCTCTCGCTCTCGTTCTCGCTCTCTCTCTCTCTCGCTCTCTTCCTAAACCCGCATGTTTCTCCCCCCCACCCTCCTCCCCCTACCCCCTTCCCTTTTGCCTTAATACACGTGTCAGGACATGTGCTGGTAGGAAGGGAAGGAGGGGAGGAGGGTAGGGGTAGGGGTAGGGGTAGGGGTAGGGTGTGTGAAAAGGGAGGAGCTTTTATTGAAAACATTATCGGTCTGATTATCGCTTTTGTGCTTGATTTGCCCCCTTCTCCCTTCCCTTGGGACAGAACAATGACTCACTCTCTGTCGCTCTCTCTCCCTCTCTCTCTCTCTCTATCTATCTATCTATCTATCTATCTATCTCTTTCTCTCTTTCTCTCTTTCTCTCTTTCTCTCTCTCTCTCTCCCTCCCTCCCTCCCTCCCTCCCTCCCTCCCTCCCTCCCTCTCTCTCCCTCTCCCTCTTCTCTCTCTCTCTCTCCCTCTCTCTCTCTCTCTCTCTCTCTCTCTCTCTCTCTCTCTCTCTCTCTCTCTCTCTCTCTCTCTCTCTCTCTCTCTCTCTCTCTCTCTCTCTCTCTCTCTCTCTCTCTCTCTTCGTCTCTCTCTCTCTCTCTCTTTTCTTTTTCTTCAGCTGTATCTCATTCTATCTGTACGTCTTTTCACACACACACACACACACACACACACATGTGTGTATGAGTGTGTGTGTGTGTGTGTGTTTATATGTTTATATGTGTGTGTATTCGGCAGTGCATTATTCTATATTATTCTTATACGAATATGTGTGCTAATATATTTACACACACACATATCCTCACACACACACACACACAAACATACACACACACAAACACACACACACAGACAAACACACACACGCACACACACAACACACACACAAACACAAAAACACACAAAAAACACACAAAAACAAACTCACATATATCTTTATGAAAAATGCATTTTTGTGTGTATGTGTGTGTGTTTTTCTGGGCACGTATATGAATGTGTGCACATATAATTGAACTCACAAACACATACAAGGACCAACACACATACATACACACACACACAAACACACAAACACACAAACATATATATATATGTATATACATATACACGTATATATACATATACACATATACACTTCTTGCTTCCTACCTTCTCCTGCCCCTCTCCCCTTCCCTTCTTCCGCTCCCTAGCCTCCTGGCCTCTCCCCCCCCCCCCCCCCCCCCCCCCCCCCCCCCCTTCGTGAAACCGGGGCAATCGCCGCCTCAACGATTGCCTGCGGTAGTTAACGTCCAGAGTTCCAGCTGTTAACAAGAGGAGGAACGAAGCCGACAGCAGAGCAGCACAAACAGCGGCTCAGCAGACTTGTTCATCGTTTCTGCAGACCTGTTGCGGCGTTCATACTGCTCGTTGTGTGTGTGTCTGGCTCTCTCTCTCTCTCTCTCTCTGTTTCTCTTTATCTCCTCCCTCCTTCCGTGTCCTCCCTCTCTCGTTCTATCTATCTTTCTATCCCTCCGTCTTTCCTGCCTCTCTCTCTCTGTCTGTCTCCATCTCTTCCTCTCTCTCTCTCTCTCTCCCTCTCCCTCTCCCTCTCCCTCTCCCTCTCTCCCTCTTTAACAGGTCCGAGTTGGACTTCGCATGTGTGTGTGGTAACGTGGCTTAGGGTGTGAAGAACACGGCAGGAAAAGCTTTCCTGGTTTATTGCTAAGCTTGAGCAGTCGGCCGTTGGAGTGAGGGCTGCTCCTCCTCCGAGGAGCGAGTTGTTGTTCCTCTGCTCCCCGAGAGGAGACTCTCCACCACAGTGTATGATTTGTCTCAGGATATGTGTGAATCATGTGTTTTCTTTGGAATGTGATGAGGGAAGTGTTGCATCAATGCGTAGCTCTTGCAAAGGGTATGCCTGGCGTGACAATAAGAGTTGTAGATAGATAGGTTAAGCAACGAGCGTACATACATTTATGTATATATGTGTATGGTAGAATGTATATTTAACAACTAAAATTACATGAAAGATACAAATTACATTGATTATTGCATTTTATAGAATACGATAGCAGAGGCATAAATTTGCAAAAATATGCGATGGACATAATAACAATTACATCGTACATAATGTATGAATATAGATGGTTATTTCAAGGTTACATCGAAAGCATTGTAATTAGCTCCCTCGCTATTACCATAACCAATTGCATTTTTATTATTGTTGGTATCATTACTATTATGTGTAGAGAATACTACTGTGCTTATATCTATCATTGTTAGTTATTTAGAGAATGTTATTGTGCATGTATGTATCTTATTATTATGTTCATACATTATAACTATCAGTATATGTATTTTGTATTTCATGTTATTCTATTGCCATACGTATATCTTGCCGCATGCCTTTGTCTATGATGATAATAATGACCTATGTTGTGGCGGGCCGGCATCTGTTCGCCGCACGGCCCTTCCTGCAACCTTACCATATAAGGCGACGGCCTAATTCCCCTCGTCGGCCGGTCACCATGTTTACATTCTTCCCTACATGACGTCACGAGGCCCTTCTTTGCGTAGACCTGTGATATAAACGGCCCCTGTGCGCGACTTGTGCGGATTGTCAAACCAGACTAGGCTAGGCTCAGGCGAGGGCCACTCACGCTTGAGGCTGTACCTACTCTCCCTGCACTACGTTGCTGTCGCCCTCCGAAAACTTTGCTTAGGAAGTCACAGCAGGACCGTATGGCGGGTCGCTCTCTCTCTTTCTCCCTCCATTCCTCTATTCCTCCCTCTCACTAGGTTTTCTCCTATTCCTACTCCATCAACGTCCTCCCCCCACCTTCCCTTCTCCTCTCCCTTCTTTCTCTTTCCTCACCCCATTCCCCTCCCGTTCCTTCTCCCTCTTCCTTCCCCCTTCCTTCCCCCTTCCCCCCTTCCTTCCTCCTTCCTACCCCCCCCCCTTCTTTCTCTTTCCTCCCCTTATTCCCCTCCCTTCCTTGTCCTCCTCCCCCTGCAATTGATTGACAACGTGTTATTGTGGTAAGCGACACGAAAGTTGTGTCTCTGACGCCTAACCCCTGGCGGGAGCCGCCTCGGTTGGCAGTGGTGTTTTTTCGTTGGACTTGATTCAGGGTGATCGGAAAGGGAGGAGGAGGAGGAGGAGGAGGAGAAGGAGAAGGAGAAGGAGAAGGAGAAGGAGAAGGAGAAGGAGAAGGAGAAGGAGAAGGAGAAGGAGAAGGAGAAGGAGAAGGAGAAGGAGAAGGAGAAGGAGAAGGAGAAGAAGAAGAAGAAGAAGAAGAAGAAGAAGAAGAAGAAGAAGAAGAAGAAGAAGAAGAAGAAGAAGAAGAAGAAGAAGAAGAAGAAGAAGAAGAAGAAGAAGAAGAAGAAGAAGAAGAAGAAGAAGAAGAAGGAGGAGAAGAAGGAGGAGAAGGAGAAAGAGTAGGAGAGAAAAAAAAGGGCGAGGTGTTGGAGGCGGAAAATTCAATGTCGATCGCTTGTCTACCAAGCTGTTATTGTTGCAATCGTTTTTACTGCATCATGCCTTGCGTTTGTGTGATTTCAGCGATGCACCGGTTTTATTATGAGTGTTTAAGGATATTCATATAGGCATAATTTCATTTACTTTGAGAGATGCTTTGGGCTTTGACGAGAAAGTCCATTTGCCGTGCATAAACGTGTATACTCCTGCGTCACATAATAACGTGATTGGTTGTATCGCAGCTATTTTCATTGTTCATGTTCGTTTTCTTCCTCTACCTTTTCTCGAACTGGACACTGCGTTCACCCGTTTATGCACGCCAGCATGATCTCTCGAGAGTGTGAAATTCTCGTATGTGAACGCATATATATATAATATATATATATATATATATATATATATATATATATATATATATATATATATATATATATATATATATACGTGTGTATTAGGGGGAGGGGGGGGCTGTTGTGTAGAAGCGTTGTGTCTCGTGAGGGGAAATACGACCCTGGAACCTTCTCCCCTCTCTTCAAATTATTATTTTTTTCACTTTTTCGATTTCTTATTATTCTCTTCTCAACGCCCCCTTTCTCTCTCTCTCTCTCTCTCTCTCTCTCTCTCTCTCTCTCTCTCTCTCTCTCTCTCTCTCTCTCTCTCTCTCTCTCTCTCTCTCTCTCTCGTCTTTCTTTATTTCTCTTTTTCACCTCTCTCCGTCCCGTTCCTCCCCCTTCTTCCCTCTCTCTCTCTCTCTCTCTCTCTCTCTCTCTCTCTCTCTCTCTCTCTCTCTCTCTCTCTCTCTCTCTCTCTCTCTCTCTCTCTCTCTCTCCCTCCTTCCCTCCCTCCCCCTTCCTCCCTCCCCCCCTCCCCCCTCCCAAGTCTGCATGCGTGCGGGAATAAAGGCAGTGGGGGGTTGGGGGTAAAGAGAGGAAAGG
>BOPN01000986.1:205000-215000 GCA_017312705.2 Penaeus japonicus
CTCTTCCTCCTTATCCCCCTCTATTTCCTTATCCCCCGTCTAACATTTTTTCATCTTCCTCCCCTCTCCATCTCTCCCCATCTCCCCTCACTTTCCTCCTCTTACCTGTTCCTACCTGTTCCCCTCTTTCTCGCCTACCCTAACGTCCATGACCACAACCCGTCAAACGCTGACCGCAAAGCCGCGAGATATGGGGGTAGGCTGGCTGACCGCACAACAAGTCGCCGCTGATAATGTGACAACAGGGAGAGGTATAACTTAGAGAAGGGGGGTATTGGAGGGAATGGAGGGAGAAAGAAAGACAAGGAGGTTGGCAGGCATTCAAGCAGGCATGAAGGCAGGCAGGCAGGCAGGCAGGCAGGCAGGCAGGCAGGCAGGCAGGCAGGCAGGCAGGCAGGCAGGCAGGCAGGCAGGCAGGCAGGCAGATAGGTAGATAGGCAAGGAAGAAAGAAAGGAATCTAATGGGATACTGGAAGCAGAGGAGGATGGTTACAGAGTGTTACTATATAGCATATTTATTTGGCTGTTATTGTAACCAAGATTAATATTTTACTTACTATGATGATGATGATGATGATGATGATGGTGATTGTGTGTGTGTGTGTGTGTGTGTGTGTGTGTGTGTGTGTGTGTGTGTGTGTGTGTGTGTGTGTGTGTGTGTGTGTGTGTGTGTGTGTGTGTGTGTGTGTGTGTCTGTGTCTGTGTGTGCTTGTGCCTGTTTATATTTGTGTTTGTATTTGTGTTTTTAATTATGAATATTCTAAATATACATACCATTATTATATATATATATGTATAAGTATTTGTATATTTTTTGGTTGTGGTCAGTGTTGAGATCTATTTATTTGATTAAGTCTTTTATAGAGTCTGCAGATTTTACTTAATAAGACTTGTTCTATAATTTCATAATGTCTTCTGTAATGGTCATGTAGGCAAATATTTATGTTAGCATTATCAGTATCTATTGATTAATTGTTAGTTTCAGTAAAAAAAAATTCTCTGTTATTGCTATCTGTTATTGTTATGCTTTTCTATTAGATTTTTATCATCATTATTTGTATCTGTACTCTAATTATCATCACCATAGTCTTTTTCAACAAGAGTAAGTGTGGTATCCATTAATGATCATGACATTAACATCACCCTTGTTCTGTTACAGTTACATGACGGCCACGTGGGTGGTGGAGAGCATGGCCTGCGCCAACGCCATCAACCACTGTCGCCGCATGAAGCAGCTCAAGAAGGTGCCTTTAGACTCCTCTCCGGAGCGTCACAACCGCTCTCAGAACCAGCTAAACCTCCGACACCTTTCCCCACCTCCATCGCCACCGTACCCATCACCACCACCTTCACCTTCATCATCATCACCATCATCACTTCACCCTCTAAGTTCACCACCGAGATCAACAGCAGCACCAGCGGGAACGAGAACGAGTCTCTTGCCAAAGTCCCTCCACAGGGGAGGGGACACCACCACCTCCTCTTGCACTTCCTCCACCTCACTTCTCACTATCAATGCTAATAACACCACCTCTTCCACCATCTCCACCTCCATCTCCACTATGATCTCCACCACCACCTCCACCTCACCACCCATTCCCCAGGACGGAGATAACGACTCTTTGACTTCGATGACATCCCTCGTGGTATTTTCTGCTTCCGTAACTGCCCCTGTCTGTCCTCCTATGTGCTGCCGTAGCTTATTCGTTACTTTTATTTTTCTTTCTTAGATTTTGTTGTTGATATTTATTTATTTATATATATATTTTTTTAGATTGCTGAAAGGAACCCCTTTCCATTTATATATATATTTTTTTGTTTTTTGTTCATGTATTTATTTATTTGGACTATATGTGAATGCATTTATATATATATATATATATATATATATATATATATATATATATATATATATATATATATATATATATATATATATACATAGATCTGTCACATGTAAGTAAGTCTCTCAGGACAGATCCATGGATTTCTTTATATTGAAAAATTTGTTAAATAAGCTAAGCTTGTGGTTGTAATACTGGCATTTATATTGAAGCAACTCATAGCTCTCTCTCTTTTTTTTTTCTTTTTTTTCGTCTTGCACTCCTGCATTGTAAATAACATTCTGTTTTTATATTATTTCCAAGAAAATATATTCAGCTCTTTCAGTGACCCACTTTGTATGAAAATGTCCAAAAGTAAGCATGGTGATAATTGAAAAGAAAATTACTTATATTATTGATTATTACAATTTTAAAGATTTGATTTTGTTAATTTCAAAGCATTCCCCTCCCCCCCCATCCAAGGTGGATCTGGCCTCGGGACCAAAATCCATAGCGGTGCATTATCTCGTATGGATATCTAGCTGTAGGTGATTGTTCTTTAGAGAGAAGAGTGCTATCCCCTTTTCCCTGTCCTTTGTGTTGTCAGATGAAGATCTAGTTAAGTAAGGTGTTGTCAGTTAAGTGTATTTTATTATCATCGTTATTGTTATTATTAGTTTTAGCATAGATAGCTAGTAATGCTAGTTAAAAAAGACCAGGACTTTTTTTTTTTTTTTTGATAGAGCAAGTTAGTAAAATAACTCAGTAAAGACAATGAGGATGATGTATGATTTTCTTTATTCATATACCATAGGAACAGGCTTTGCTTAGTTTTAGCACATGTTATATTCTTGTTTAGTCTTGAGAATTTTGGGAAGACTATCATGAGTATTTGTGTGTGTGTGTGTGTGTAAGTGAGAGTGTGACTGTGTGTGAGTGTAGGTGGGAGTGAGAGGGAGTGTAAGTGTGAGTATGAGTTTGTGAGTGATGTGTGAGTTAGTGAGTTAGTGAGCGAGTGAGAGAGAGCCAGTAAAAGAGAGAAAAAAAGAGAGATTGTATTTCTCATCATTGATTATAGGAAACGTAAGAATTAATTCCTTCCAAATAAATTATTGAACTTTATGATAGTTATGACAGAATTTTTATGATAATTTGTTCTACAATTAAATGTCAAACTATATTTGCATTGGCATAAAGAGCATGATATTATTTGTTTAATGTTGATGTTGATAAGAACACTGAACATCTTAATTCCAGTGGACATTTGCATGTTGTTCAAGTGTGCAGGTTTCATTAAATTTGTTATTTCTACATGTATGCCTTTTGTTGTTAGCTTTGTATTTACTGAAATCATATACAGATATATTATATTTCAAGATTATTTTATATAAAGTAATATGATGTTGAGAGTGACATCATTTCTTTGAACAGGGCATATTATAATGGCTGAATATTTTATCCCTGTCGAGAGTAAAATTCTTTACATTTTTAAGAGTGAATTTTCTTGAACATCTTCAGCTCAGATGATATGTAGAAAATATGTTTCAGGAACCCCAAAAGTGACTTTTAGTTCAACAAACTCTATGTTAACCCTCTCTGGACGGGTGGTACAGCATGTGTACCGCGCATTCAAAAGCCCAGTGGCCGGGCGGCACAGTATTGTGCCAGCCATTCAATTGATTTAGGCCTAATAATTCGAACGCCCCGGCATTTGGACATTCAAGGCTAGAATTCCCCCGTCGGGGATGGGTTAAAGAACAAATCAGTAGATCTTGCAATAGGGAGATGACTAAGAAGAGCTCATAGGATTTACAAAGGGAAGAAATGGGGAAACAAAGGGAGTTGAAAGGAGAGAATAGGGAAACAGAGCTGGCCTTTCTTACATTTCCGCTTGCGTAAAATAAGGAGGAGGTAGGAAAGGAAAGAGGGAAGGAAGAATAAATAGGATGGTGGAAGTGGTGGGGCTCACTTTCCTATGTAAAATATGAGTGTGAATAGGAATGGAGGGAGGAAAAGGGTGGCAGAGGCAGTAGTTACTTGCAGCCAGGGGCCCTCAGCAAGTCTAACTCTTATCTTACTGCTGGTTCACAAAATGCTTTTGCACTCTGTGTGTAAGAGTACATTGTTCTGGAGATAGAAAAAGAAACTCTTCTCCTTAACCCTTTGATGACGGTGCATCACACCCGTGTGACACGGCTAAATGCCCGATGACGGGGGCGACCCACCAGAGTGACGTTCCCGATGCAATATTGCATAGGCCCGGCGTAAGGGGTTTCCACTTATCGCTGGGCCCGTTGGGATAGGGTTAAGAGAAAGACAGTGAAAAAAAGAAAATTACTTTGGACCTTCTGTTACTTTGCACCTCAATTAACCCATTCATGCTGGGGGCATTCCAGCCTTGCAAGTTGCAATGCCGGGGCTCTCGAACACATAGGCTTAAATCAATTAAATGATGGACGCCGTATGCCGGCACCCTGCGAACGGGCCCTTGAATGCGCAGTACCAATGGTGTACCACCTGTCGAGAGAGGGTCAAGGAGGAAGAGGGAAGGAAAGAGAAACAGGGTGGCAGAGATGGTAGGACATCATTCTATCTTATACATCGACACACATCATTACTTCTCTTTTTTTTTTTTTTGGGTGTTGTAATTTCAGTTTTTGTTTGCACACTCTTTGGTTCTTTTGTATTTAATTTTAGTTTTAAGCACTTGTGAGAAACATTGAGGTTTATGTTATTTATGTTATATATTCTGAAACATGAAATTATTATCACATCCATATTTTTTTTTTCTGTGGATATTTGATTAGATCTATGATTGAAACTTATCATCAAGATGTAAACAGAATGATGTGTTATAAAATCATGTATTTACAGTCCCCTTTGCTGCCTAATTGACCACTCAGTTTTGCCAATGTCCGAACTGGCAGTTTCGACTTGTATCCAAACCACAGGCCTCCTACTCATATTGACATGTGTTTATATACATGAAATGAATTGGCGATTCCCATATTGGCAATACTGATTGGTGAACTTGTGTTAAGTCATTATTCATTCTGGACTTTCCTATATAGAACATGTTTGTAAATTTTTATAACAAACAATAAATATTTTAAAATCTCAACTTACCTAAAAGAGAAATTTGATGATTTTTTTTTAAACATTTATTTATCTAAAATTTATCATTTTTATTCATTTATTTATTTTTTATTTTATTATTATTTTTCTTTTCTTTTCTTTTCTTTCCCTTAAGCCCCTGATGTCCACACCTGGCCAGAACATCCCTTCCTTTACAGCAATACATTTTCATAAACACTCACAAATCTGATTTGTTCATTCCAATTAAATCAAAGAAATAAGAAAACTTGCTTATATACGTACTTTTACACATACATACATACACACATGAATGTGAACACATACAAAAGCACACATGCACAAATACATTAACATCCACAAATCTAGGAACCTACTCACACATCCACGCACACATGCACATACAGTTACACACATGCGTGTATACGCACACACATGTATATGCACACACACACACGTGTATATGCACACACGCACGCACTCGCTCACTCGCTCACTCACTCACTCACTCACTCACTCACTCACTCATTCACTCACTCACTCACTCACTCACTCACATACAAGTGCATACAAGTACTCACTTACTTACTCATTCACTTACTCACTCACACACTCACTCACACACTCACTCACTCACTCACTCACTCACTCACTCACTCACTCACTCACTCACACACTCACCCACACACTCACCCACTCACTCACTCACACACTCACCCACAAACTTACTCATTCACTTACAAGTACATGCCCACACACACTCTAACACTTTTTCTTCCACTTTTTTTTTAGCAATCACAACTGTGCATGAATTCATTGTAACACAATGAATTAATTTGCTTTTTGGGTAGTTGGCACTCAACATTAGTGTTTCTTTTTGATTTGGTAAATTACTTAGGATTATAGTTTTTGTTTTCATTCTCCCTTCATTTCTTTCTTTATTTCTTTCACCTAACTGCTTCTCTTTTTTTTATTTCTTTTTTTTTTTTTACTAGAAATTTCTGAACTGCATGAATTATGTATGTTTTATATTTTGCAGTTCCTAGAAGACAGATATTGTTAGAACTGATAGGGTAATTATAAAGATTGTTCTGCCCAAAAAAGATAAACATTTTTACATAACTATTGCTTTCTTGCTTGCTTGTTTTACCAATTTAGCAAAATGCACATAAATGAAAATAAATTATCATATTTATGCCAAGTGTCAGTCAGCATGATGTGCATTATTATATTTCTTCAGTTTTACTGTTTTTGGTAGACAGTTGGTGCAGTTGTCAAAATAAGGAATTTTATAAATAAGAGGACAATAGATAGGAGTTGTTGAATTAAATTTAGAATTTCATAAGCTTAATGCGACCAATAATAGCAAAAAAAAAAAAAAAATTAAAAGTCAATTTTCTACTTTCAAATGGATTGAAAAGATTAATTAATTAATAAGTAGATAAATTCACACATATATTTTGTTCAATAGTTTCACATTGAAAGATGATATTAGTTGTCAAATTTGAGAAATTTCTCATCCTTTTTATGGTTTTCTCATAGTATTTAGTATTTTAATTGTTGCTTCTCTGCCATTGGTTTTGCTTCTTTTGTTTCCTAAGAATTCTCCTCCTTTCTTTGGATAACACATTTACTCTTTACAAATCTGTGTCAAAAAAATTGTACTTTATGGTATGATTCACCCAAAACATGACACTTACTTAAAAGTATTTACACTTCAAGAACATAAATACGCTAAGATATAGAAATACATTAAATTTTTCTACAGTCTACCGATCACCAACGATGTATCATGTCCTCTCGACCATTTTCTGTAGATGGATGGGATGATTTTTTTCCACAGGCATTGATGTTATTCATTAATGATTGGCTTTGATAAGGAACTTTGGAGATTCTATTGAAGGATTTCTGATGGTCGTATTTCAGTAGGGTCTCTTGCGAAGTGTATATATAATGGTATTCTTTACTGGTTACCTGTATCTTTTTTATATATCCTGAGAAAATGAGATCAGTATCAGAATCTTATACTGAATATGATCATAAAAAGATGGGGGGGGGGATATATATATATAACTATCAACAAGTATATGAATGATAACTACAGTCTTGATTCTTCATTGATTCTCAGAGGGGCCAAGTAGCTGACGAATTAGTGAGCCGCACACTAGAAAATGCTGAGGCTGACCAGCGATCGACCGACACCTCCGAAGACCATGACGATCATGATGAGGAACTGCCGCTGATCACAGGTAGGAGGAAAGTGGAAAGGAATGAGGAGAAGAGGAGGAAGGAATGATGAAGTTGAAGATGAAAGAAAACGGACTTGTTATGAAAATAGGGGAAAGAGGGAACTGAGAGGAAACTGGAGATTGGGGATGGTATGAAAATAGTTAGGGATGTAGCAGAAGGAGGGAAGGAGAAGGATAAGTTGTGAAAATAGATGAAGAGGGAAGTATGAGATAAGAGTGAAGGGAAATTGAATGTGAGAATATAGTTGTAATGGAAGGTGGAAATATGATGAAAATGGAAGAAATATAGTAGTGGAAGTAGGTTAAGGAAAATAAAATTGAAATTAGATGAAGAAAATGAGATGGAAACACATGAAACTGAGAAAAGGAACTGAAGTGTTAAAAAAATTATTGTGGGAAGAGGCAGTTGGAGTTCTAAACTTTATATTTTTTTTCCTTCCATAAACTTGCATGAATATCTACTATTATATACTCAGTATTTAATTTGACTTGATAATTTTTTCTTTCACTCATGAAAAATACCAAATGATTGTTTGTTTCTCAACAGATGGAGTCATTGAAAGAACTGTTGGGGAATACTACGCGATACAGGAACAAATCGAGATGGGTCAGATGGCAAAATTGTTCTATTCCACAGGTTGGTTAGTTACTGGTCATATGAATATTACTAGTGATGACTGAAGTTGATGTGTATTTTTGGTTACATTTTTTTCTTAGTCACAATAAACCTTTTAAGCTTTTCATTTAGGATTCATTTACATGTGAGTAACTCATAATCATCATTGAGGTAATGGAATATTATTCAAATTTCTATCTCTAAGAATGAATAAGTAAAACTTTTTTCTTTTCAGTATGGGTCAAGGTTTTTTACATCGTGCTCTGTGTATACCTGTACGGAGACCTCGCCATTTATGAAGCGGCAGTTGCCAAGTCCCTTCGAGACATAATATGGTAGGTGTCTCAGATTCTGGTACATTGCTTATTTTTATAGATTTGTCTAATCTATTAAACATGAATGAACTTTTGTGAGTGAAGTAAAAGCTTTTGTTGTTTAGATTTTTGAGTATAGAATCATAGTATGATACTTGAGTCTATTTTTGTTATAATAGTACTGTGATAGTAATTAGCTTTTAGTTGCATATTGTTACACAACTGAAGCAGTGAATAGCTTGTAATTTCAACAATAGGAAAAATGCAGAATGAAAGTGATCCTAGCACTTGAAACATGTCAGTCACAGAAGGGTATAGAATACTCACTTTTATGATATTGAGATACATATATATATCACAGGCATTAGTATTTTTTTGTCTAATGTAACTATCCTATAGTTCTTAAATTATTATTGTGACTTTGAGAAATTTATTTTTTTTAAAGAAAAGATAAATAAAGGTTAAAAAAATAAATCTTGATTAGACATTTAGATTTAAAACTATCTTATATCTTTCTCATCCCGTAGGTTTTCATCTATTTACGAAGTTACAGCGTGTTTTTGTGATTTAAATTTGTTTTACATTCCTATGCTTTACACCCTTCCAGCGATTACGTGCCGGAGAACTGCACCAAGGAGCTCTCAGATACCGACCCATGTTTCAAAGATCCAAGCAAATCCCACATGTCGAGAATGGACATGTATAGATTCTGTACAGTAAGTATCACGCTTTTCTCACTGCTTTTGAATTGACTTATTAAAGTCCGTCAAGTAATTCACAATTTTATAGCTGCTTTGACAGGGATATGAATATAAGTGAAGTAAAGTAGGTGTTGCAGTATTGGTTATTTTAATTTTTGTAAAAGCAAAGATAAGAGGGAAACGAGCCTTTTAGACATTACATATTAACCCACCAGCCATTCAATTGATTTAGGCCTAATAATTCGAACGCCCCGGCATTTGGACATTCAAGGCTAGAATTCCCCCGTCGGGAATGGGTTAAACTAGTGTGTAGAGTGTTCAGAATGGTCATTTTATGCTTCCAATGATTTCATGAATTGTTTGTGTTATATTGCATCTTATTTTTTTGTATCTCATATTGCATATGAAGTCAAATATTGGGCCCTAACAGCCACTTTGATAAAAGCATATTTGTTTTGATATATATATTTTTTTTTATATAGAGAAGAAGAAAAAAAAAAGCATTGTATAGACCCTCATTTATGCTGGTGTTCTCTCCATTTATGTTTTTTTTTACACCTAAGCATATAGATGAGTGTAATAGATAGTTTGTTTTTTATTTACAGTTTAGCTTTGTTGGGGTCATGGGTCCCTTTGTCTTCTTCAACCTCACTAAGACAAAGTACATGCAGATCTTGACAACCATTACAAGGTGGCTTGGTAAGTCAGTCCATTGAAATCTGGATTGTGCATAAGTTATGAGTATAAGAATATTTCCTTTTTCTTATGATATTCTTTACTTGTAAGAGGGATAGTGTGAAGTAAAGAACGAGTTGAAGGAGAGAGAAAGAGTGAGCGTTATAGCTGTTTTCTAGGTAATTTTCTGCATGTTGCATTTATGTCATGACCAAATTGTAGAGTTGTGTACATGTTATGAATGTTGTATTCTAGAGTGCACATCTGTGTCAGCTGTTCTACTCCAAGATTGCCAACTGTTCCAAATTATATTTCATGTGATAATACAGTAAGATCATTACAGTATATTTGCATCATCACTTGTACCTGTTCCTTATTAAATATTTAAGAACCATATCATGGGCGTGAGGTTGGCAACTGTGGAATTATCTCTATCAAAGTAAACATGACAATTTGAATCTTGAATTTATATGTATTTAATATACTATGTATGTAGATATACTATACAGGTATATTTATATGTTATTCA